>CM076584.1:67627348-67932027 GCA_034641835.2 Pinus albicaulis
ATGCATAAGAAGATTGGGGAAATGGTATCCTCCACCCTAACTAGCACAACCATGAGTCTCTCAAAACTACAGGTGACCTTGTCCAATGCACAATCACAATTAAAATTGGAAAAGATCTCTGCCATGGTCAAATATTCTAAGATAAAGTCTTTGGACGAATTAGTGATGCAACTCGAGTACAATCCATCAAAAATAGTATTGTCACAAATCCTTGTGAAGAAGAAGACCACATACATAGCTACTTTGAGGAGGCAGCTTAAGATTCTAGTAATAGAAGACCCTATGGCAAAAGAGATAGAAGCCACTGAGGCAAAGAAAGCAAATATGCTGCAACTAATTGTGGAACAAGCGGAGTAGATCAAGAAAATGGAGGATTATATGTGCAAGATGATCAAATAAAGATAGAAAGTCATAAGGGATGCAGTGAAGGGGGGCAGAAAAAGAAGCATCTAAGGCCATGATTCCCATATAGGTAGTTCCTTTCATAGTCATCCCAACAGCCACAAAATCCACATGAGCATCAGGGGAAAGTACTGAATAGCTAGCCAAGGCAATGGAGAACATGTCTCTATAGTAATCATAGATCAAAAGGCTATGGAATCAACTCAATGATCTGTTGGAGCAACTCAAAGGAAAAGACACTGCACATGCCACATAATTGCAGATTAGAAAAAATCTAAATGAAAGTTTGCACAAGTCTCTTGAGGAGTCCCCAATTAGTAGCATGATGGGAAGAATCAAGAAAATAATATGGTTGGATATAATTGAGTCTGTAAATGATTTATGGCCCTCAATTTAGATAATTTGTTAACAAAGGGATCTAATTGATGTAGTGAAGGTGGCCATCAAGATAACAAATGAGGAACTTAGAGATAAGCCCTGAACTTCCAACAACATCATTAGATTCCTGAATTCCAAGAGCATCCATGAATTGGAGCAACTGGAAGTGGTTGACAGAAAAACCTCTCTTCTTGAAGTTAAAAGGGCATTAAATAAGAAGAGTCCGGTCACACAGCTAGAAGAAAGATGCCATCGCTTGGAGGTTGGGGTGAGTAGGTTTTTTAACAATATTGAGCCACTATACAATAGAGGCTTTCCATCCTTGTTTGTCATCAACGATAAAATGATGTCCAAGATGGATTATGTAAATAATCTCACAGAGATCTCCGAGGAAATAGCGAAATTATCAAATTTGAGGAACACCATTACCAGGAAAGAATTCTATGAGACCATCAGCAACAATTTCTTCATACAGCACAAGGTGAAGCACATTTTTCAGCAGAAACCAATATTCGTGAAGTACACATAGACCGACGAAGTCTACAGGAAGCTAAACAGGACCAAGATCCCGACCCGAGAAAGTTGGGAAAATCTATGCAGGCTCTAGGAAGGATGATAACTCAGTTGAGTGACGAAGCTGACAACTCATTGAATTTTCAGTAAAGAACACATCCAGTGTATCAGATCCTCCAGCATATAAAATCATCACAACATCAGATAACGGCTCCACGAGGACATCAAGAATCTGTCGGAGGTCTATTCCAACGAAGGGACACTTCTAATCCTACTTCGGACATCTGTATAGAGACAATCACATGTGAACGTGCTTTAGATGTGCAGACCCATTTTTCAGTTACCCCTATGGTAAACGAACCTAACAGCAACATAGTGCGAATAGTTAAATAAAAATTTTCATTCTGTAACAAGGGTTGGACCCTAGTTTTGTAAACACTTTTCATTACAAGTATTCTCATTTTCAATCTGGAGCATCAATAAAGAGACTATTCTGCAAGATTCAAGTGTTGTGTGTCCTGGTGATGTTTTTTTGCTCATTCACGTTTAATTTTTTTCTCACTGTAATCTCTTAATGTGTCCATTTATAATACCATTTGTAAAGTAGGAAGGTTATATTAAGATTTTTTGTTTCAGAGTACCTCAATTCTAACTGTCTTTACAATTTCAATGTTTTCTTCTGATGTATGATTTAAGAATTCTTAGTTTCTCTTGAGTCATTACTGAAAGCACTTTCTCCACCCCATAATTACACTAAGCTATAAAGACCCGTATTCTTAGGTAGCTTGCCTTGCAATCACTCTGGGATTTGATGTGTACACCCAGCCTATTTTGACTCCATAGCCCAATGGAAAATTTTTAGGAAAGACCCCTTTATCCAACCAAGAACAAAAAAACTCTTACTTTCAATTTACCTAGCCTAACATCAGTAAAATTAAACAAATCTAAATCTAATAGAGAGATCCCTCTCTTAGTCTAGGAGGGCTAGATCTTAGGCTTCAAGCGATTTTGATGTTGTGATTTATAGTTTAGTCTTGCCAATCTTATAAATTATAGAGTGGTAGCATATTGGCGACCATACTCGGGACAATCTGAAAGTTTCAATTCTCACTCGATTTCAGAAACCCCAACTAAAAAACACTTAATGACACAAATTTATTTTAAAGATTGGTTTCCTCCAATTTTCCTTAATCTATTGTCTGTGATTTTGAGCTAAGTTATGGCTCCCCAAAGAATACCCACTAGATCTCATCCAAATCCTAATCCTCCTCCTATCATAGATAATCCTGAGAAAATATTGAGGAAACTTCCCAAAACGGAGAGTTCAACCAGTAAAAAGGTTCTTCATAGATCTAACTCCTTACCTGATAGCTTTTTCACTTTGAAAGACATTCAGTTTGATTTTTAGTTTGAACTAGGTCTATTCAGAACCAAATATCAAAATTGGACTAACCTCACAGTTTTCGATCCCTCCATATTCTTTACCACCACATATCCACCCCCACCCATCGTTCATCTCCCTCCACCACCTCCACTAATCATGTCAACATGATATGCCCCATTGGTGCTACCAGTACCTATACCTCCTATGCCTCAAGAATATCATTCCAAAATTCCCCAGTTTGATAGCACTAGCCCAACAGCAACCCAAAAGCACATTGATAAGATGAATTACTGTTTCGACTTGCAAGAAATTGATGATGATAATGTCCAGTTGAGGATGTTTGCCCAAAGTTTATGGGGGGGAGCCAAAAAATGGTTTAGAGTTATAACTCCTAATAGTATCTATGATATCCCTACTCTCTAACAAAAATTCATGAATAGGTGGTAAATCAAGAAAAACCCAGTGTAGATTCTATCCGAGTATGAAACTATCAAAATATCCAGGTGGTAAATCAAGAAAAACCCAGTGCAGATTCTATCCGTGTATGAAACTATGAGAATATCCCCTAAAGAGAGTGTGCAAGATTACTATGGTAGAATCAACACCTTATATAATGAACTCCTGGTTAATATGAGACCACTCCACGGGATAGTCGTACTGAAATTCCCAGATGAATTTGACCCAGACATGGCCTACCAACTGAGGGAAAGAGACTCATAAACCTTAGAGGAAATGTAAAAGAATGTTGTGAGTGTAGAGGCAAACTTTTTAGCTAAAAGGGCTAGGATGAGGAATGAGAGGAGAGTCACAATTAGGGAAGAGCCCCTACCCTCTATGTTTGATTCCAAAATCGACAATTTGGTAAGGACTATGGAAAGGATGAGTTTGAATGAAAGGGAAATGAATAGAGAAAATCAACCAGAAGCCCAAAATAGAAATTAGAACCCAAGGAGAAACCCTCCAGAAATTAGACAAAGAGAACAAAGAGGTCCTGATCAGCAGGTTATACCCCCTTTCAAATAAAACTATGTGGATGATGATGAAGGAACAATGGAGGAAGTTGAGGAAAACCATATTAATTTAATGGGGATTGATGGAGATAATCATATTTCACTCACTGAAGAAGAACAATAGTTGTTCTCACTAACCCAAACAGACCTCGGATATGAAGAATCTAATGACTAGAAACTAGGTGTTGACAACGCCATAATGGATTTCAATACACAATTTAAATTAAGGAGCAAGAAAGGTTTAGAAAATTATAATAAGAAGGATTTAGAAATTCCTACAAAGAAAGAATCTGAATTTGGTGTCAACAAAACAAAAAAAAACAAAAAAAAAAATGCAACTAACTCAGAAAAGAAAAATATAGAAAGATGTAACAAAAAAAAAACTAACATTCCTACCACGAATGTTCAAACAAATATCCCCAATACTAACAAACAACTTGAGGTTGCCTAAAGAATAGAGGGCGAAAGAATTGAGTTGTCAAATCCCCTAAAAACTCAAACACCCTTCACTATTGAGACTGAACTTGCCAAAGTGAATATTTCTATCCCTCTCATTGAATTGATTAACAAAAATTTCTACCATTTTCAGGTCATCAAAGTGCTCAATACAGGGGAAGCTAAGATACTGTCAACTTAAATGATGATCAACCTCAACTTTTGTTTGGGCCAGAGTTTGAGGGAAGATCACAGGAAGGAGGTGTCCCTCCTTTTTGTTTCAGCCTAAATGTTCATGACAAGATAATTCATAATGCCATGCTCGATTCACGGGCCTCACACAACCTTATGCCAAATCAGCAGACCCTATAGGGATTTATACTCATTTGATTCTAGAAAAGTCAAGTGCTTAGGGCCGATCAAGGATATTTGTATCACTCTGGCCCAAATACCTTCAAAAAGCTTAGTGATTGACATTTTTGTGGTTGACATTCCCCCAAAATACAAAATGATGTTATCTCGCTCATGGGGGGGGATTACAAGCAACTCTGCAACTAGACATGACTTACACTACCATTCCGGTGTTTGGTCAATCGAGAAGGCTTTATAGGGAAACCTTGATGATGTACATAGTAAGTAGCTAGGAGGCACCTCAAAATCACCCTCTGTACTCTGTTCGCACTGACCTTGATTCTTTCATTTTGTTTAATGATTAAGACATTGGATCGCTAGTTTCCCTTATAGAAGAGGTTCCCACAGAAAATAATGACATTCAAATAAAAACAGAGCAACCCAATCCAACAAATGAACCTCTTTGGAGCATGAGTTTTGATGGATCATGTGGAAAATATGGCCTAGGAACAGGAATTTGGTTGTATAACATAGGATACAATAGTGCATAGGTTAATTCATAAAAATTAAATTTTCATTGCACCAACAACATTGTTGAGTATGAAGCTTTTCTCTTGGGACTACAAATTCTGAAAACATTGGGGGCAAAAAGGATCTTTGTGCATTGGGAATCTGAATTGGTCATAAACCAAGTTAAAGGTTTGTATGCAGAGAAACACCCTACTTTAAGAGCTTATATAAACACAGTCCTCGATTTCTTGAGAACCTTTGAGGAATATGACCTAGTAGTAATCCCCAGAAACTAGAATGTGATAGAAAACTGCTTGGATTTTTCAGCGAGTACCTACAAACTGCCTCACCCTAACAAGCATCATATAATTGAGGTCAAACACCGGCCTTCAATGCCAGACAACTTGAGGTATTAGAAAGTGTTTGGTAGTGATAAACAAATCAAAAGCTTCCTGCAATCCAAAGATGAATTCGAAGACAATAATTTAGACATGGATTGTGAGGGAGATATTATTATCCATCTAAAAGACCTTCAACATCTTCCTTTTCTTCACACTTGTAGGTGTAGCTCTTTTCGTTTGAAGGTTGTTTGTCCTTATTGGTTTTCTTAGATGCAACAAACGCAGTTTCTATATGTGAAGTACCCTCTTCTTCATCAAGTCTCATTTCATATGCTATGAGAACTCCAAGTAATTCCTCTTTGTTGATTTTGTCCAGATTTGCACTGTATTCTAAGACCGATACCTTTGGGTTAAATCTCCCTCGTAATGTTCTAAGAATCTTTCGTATAATAGTTTTCTTGTCAACATCCTCTCCAAATCCTTCCAAAGTATTAGTTATTTCCTCAACGTGTTGGAATTATGTAACAACGTTTCAATCTTCTTTAATTTTGAGTTGCTCAAAATTTTCACTTTATATTTGAAGCTTTGCTTCTTTGAAATTTGAGTCACCTGCATATATATTCTCAAGCTTTTCCCATAAATTTTTGGCAGTTTTACAACCCAACACCTTATGATAAGCAGATTCAATAATTCCACTGATAATAATATTCTTTTCATTTGCATCATTTTGTTCATCTGTAGTTGGTGTAAAGCCATTTTGAATAGTGTCCCATACTTCGTAACCTTGTGCCAAGAGATATACCTCCATTCTTCCTTTCCATAGTGCATAATTATTTTCATTGAACAAAGGTACACCATTCTTGGTATGCTCCGTGACCTCTTTCTAGCTGTTAAACTGCGATTGAAGGAACCAAGCTCTGATACCAATTCTTGGAAATACTGAGAGGGGGGGGTGAATGAGTATTCCCTCAATTAGTATTATTATTAGTATTTCATAGCATTAGTTAATCTTCAATTATTATCAGTGTTTGTACAATGATAACAGTAAAAAAAAGGAACACAAATGCACACAGTTTTTAAGGTGGAAATCCCCTATGGGACAAAAAAACACCTGAATCATTTTCTAATAATTCTTTAATAATCAACTCCAATTGAAAATAAAACTCCAACTTCCTAGAATCTAGAAAATCATACTTCTCCAGCTCCCACTAGATCGACACTCCAATTCTCAAGATTCTTCAGTGGTCAACTGAACGGATGCCCCAACGGCCAATGAGCTACAACTCACCCTAGCACCACCCCTACCACCCAAAATTTTTCATAGGCTTGAACCTATTTTTGACTTCATGCACCAGCCTAACACCACCCTACCACCCTATAGAAGAATAAAATAAGAATGGACTCCCATACCAGGGAAAATGGTCCTCTTTACAACGATATAGAATGATGTAGAAGAAGAAGGCATAGTAGACCATAAGCCCAACTATGACACAAATACCTCATGATGATCCTAGACCTCCCGACACTGCCTCTTCAATTATTGGCAGATAGACACTTGTACAAATTTTACAATGATGCTTTTACAATGAGTTAGCACAATGATACCTTTACAATGACTTTATGCAGTGTCGCCCACATGAAGACTTCATGTGGTGAACTTTTTGTTGTTGTTTTGCACCTTGATTGTTGGTCTTGTCATGCTACCCTTTCTCACTCTTCAGAACATTATATCATGCATTGAGTCTTGTCTTGATGGATATGTAATACCTGCAAAAATTCTTCAAGGAAATACCCATGACATGATAACAGCAAGACTTATCTCATTCTACAAAGCACATGTCAGTGCTAAACAAAAAAATATATATAATGCAAAGAACCTAATGCAATTAAGAGATGAACATGCATATACAGAATGTACTTACCTAGAGCTTACCTCTGATGCACCTTGCTTTTATTTTCTACCCTAGAAATTCTAGTCGTTTGTAGCGCTTGATAGCACATGATCTAACCTTTTCTTGCCTTCTAGGTGCTTGATATTGAATCTGGCTTATCTCTGTTATTTCAGATCCCAAAAATGTGATTTTCAGTATTGTAGTAATCCTCTAAGTCTTCTTTCAAATTCCATATGTCTTACCCAATTTGAATTCTTCAAGAAAAATTTATGCACAATGTCTCACAATGACCTAATTATGGACTCGTTCAGTAGAGCAAACTTTTACGGTGTGCCACATGTCACTATTTCCTCATTCGGCTCTGAAATTCATAAAAAAAACTAATTTCGAGCACTATACACCGTATTTTACACAATTCTAATCTGATACTCATATAGATAGTTATGATGATTTTCCCAAGGTCACTTATTTGAGATGAAGTTCAGGAGCCTGCAAAAACCCTAAATTCCACAAATCATATCTCCGAAAATATTGTGCACCATGATCTGAAATTTTTACAGGAGCTTCCCTAGGATTTCTGCTTCACTGCATAAAATGTTTAGCTTCTTAACCTTCATGTAAAAAAATTTATAGCGAAAACTCCACAATGAACTGTTTCAAGTAGCGAAATGCCTACATGAGGTGGATATGAGGATCACAATTTATATAAATTCTTAGGTTGAGAGAGAATTAAACAAGTGAACATGGGAGGGATTTTAGGAGCTTAAAAATTAGTAATAATTGACTGTTCAATTACCACAACCAATTATTATTGTCATGCCACAACCCCATGGGGTTTTAGCCCACTAACTGGGGTTACTAACTTCAAACATGAATATATCTCAAACCGAGAAGAATTACGTGGCATGCCATATATCAACATAAACATCTTGACAATTAGAAACCATAAAAATATCCTTGAATTGGAGTATAGTAATTTGGTAGGTCAAAATTCCCATGCAATATAGGGGTATCCCTTGTTGCTGCTTGGGTTGACATCAATGACAACCATTGATCAACAATTTTCATAAACAAATATATCTCCAAGAGAAGTTTGTCCTTCATCTTCAGAAACACATCCAACAATTAATAATTCAAAATCAGAAAACATATTACATTCTCCATCTTTTTCCTCATTAACTCTACTCGAAGTTTTCTACGATATGTCATCCCCTTGATGTGCCAATGACATGCCAAACTTGTCAAATCCTCCTTCATAATGTCTTTTCTTGGAAAATTCTTCTCTATTCTTCTTCTTTGCCCTTCCTTCCTTTCATATTTCTTTTCATTCTTCCCTTTTCTTCCTTACAAATATTTAAGCCACTAAGTTTCTTTTTCCATTCATCTTTCTTTTAAATAAAAATCACAATATATAACAGATTTTCCATTCCACTGTAAAGGCCATTTTATAACAGTAAAAATCACTATTAACACCATGAATATAGCATTCCATTGAACCCCTTTTTTTCTCACTCCAAATGCATAGTTCGTGAAAGCATCCTTTCCTTCATTCTCTGAGATTGCATGTATCTTTTCAGTTTTCTTATTACATTCACCTTTACTCCTTTTGCAATTTGTACAAATAACGTTGTCTTCAATTTTCTGTTGTGCATTAGCTTCTGCCAACCTATTCTTAGGTTCCTGTCTGTCCTCTTTTCCTTCCTTCTTCAGAACCTTTACTGGATTAACTGTACCTCCTTGGACAGAATTCTCCTTATAATTTTCTGTTCTACCATCTTCCACAATGCAATATTTATTAAGGTCCCTTTCCATTGATGCTCCATTATGTCCTTTCAAGACAATTTCTTTCCCATCAACTATCAATACAGGTTCATAATTTTTGAATAAAATTTGAAGAGATAATACCATTAGTGTTTTCACTGTACATATTCTCGTGTTTGATCCTGTCATAAGGCTATCTTCACACTTATTTTCTACTTCTTCATTTGCAATCCGTAATTTCCTTTTGTCTTCATACTATCTTCCATTTTTTTTCCAAGTCTTACTAGAATCATCATTTTCAACTTACATAGTAGTCATCAACAGTTGTCCATATTCAATGTTGTTGAACACATGTTCAATTAAGAATTTTTCTATTACAACCATCTCTTCTAATAACTTCATTTCTTCATCAACATGCATAAATACATCTTCTAAAGGTTTTTCATCACTTTCATACATTCAAAAACCATTTGTTCAAAAAATAAAAAGCTCCTCTTCCTTTGATGTCTCAATCATCATATCTCTTAGTTGATCTAGACTTGTCCAATAGTTCAGAAAATCATCAATAATTCCTTCCTCAGTAAGGTAAACTTCTTGCTCAAGTCTACAATAGCCATCTTTCACCTTTAACTCAGCTACTCTGATTTATTCTCTTAATCTGACGTACATTCTACTCTTTGTCTATTTCCGCAACAAATTCCATTTTATCTTCTTCATTTTCATAGTCCAACCATACCTTTGGCCCGTTTCACAGTCTTCAAGCAACATTATTATTCAATCAATACTTTCTTTCAATTCAGCAATGTCTTTTTCAAGTACCTCTTGAATCATATTCTTTCCCTTGCCCCTTTCCTTAGCATCTTTCTTTCTTCTATTGTGGCTTCTCTCATGAACCCTAATAGTCATCTCGGCTTCTTTATGTCGACTCCCTTTGCCCATTGTGAACTTACAATAATCTTCCCTAATTTCTTTGTAACGAGTATTTCACTAGTACATTTGGTAGAAATTCTGACACTTTAGTTCCGACACTTTTTTCGTAATGTCGTAAATTTCCCCAATTTCTATCAATTTTTCAAATCCCACCACAAACCGTCGCTGTACTGATGTTTAGGGATATCATCGTTTTTGCGAAGTTTATGTTTGTCATCGGAATTGCGACATTTTAAACATTTCTTCAGTGTTACGATGTTTATGGGACAAAACGTCGGAATTGCAACATTGCCTACACATCTTTTAGTCTTGCGACGCTCGGGAGAAACTGTCAAAAAAGCGACGTTTCTCATATAGACGTCGGTCTTGTGACATTGTGAAGCCAAATGCCGCAAGACTGACGTCTATATGAGAAATGTCGCAATTCCAACGGTTTCTCCCAAGCATCGCAAGACCGACGTTTAAGAAACACAACATTTTAATATGAAAACATTTGTTTGGTTGGACAACAAACTTGGACATGAAAAACAGCTACATGCGTGGACATGTAAAGTATTACTTTATTAACAATTGTTCAACATTTGAATATGAAAAAATTATATTATTTAACATTTTGTTTATATAAACATGATTTATTTGGATATAATGAGTATTACATTATTGGATATTAATAATTTTTTTTGTTGGAAAACATGCTTATACATCAAAAAATTTACATTACACTTATACATGAAAACTTGCACATTTTGGTATATTATTCCAAAGGCTAGGACATGCTTGGGATCTTTTAAATCCTTGATTACAACTTGGTGAGATGAAAAATTTACTATTCTACCTTTACTTGAATGAGTGATTTGATATTTTAATTGAAGGTTGCAACAAAGACTCGAAACACATAAAAAATTATTGAAATGTATGTTATATTCCTTAGTTGTTATAGACCCTACATCACCAACAACAGAAAAAAAATTGGTGTTACAATAATTACAAGCAATAAAATTGCATTTATGCTTAACCATATAATAATATGCTCTAGAATAAATAAGCCACTCATTGCAATAAGAAGTAGAGGATGCATTGAAATAGAAACCAAAAGCAAAAGTGTATTTCCAAAATAGCTAAGCCTAGGTGAAATATGTTGTATAAACAAAAAACATGATAAGCATATTTTCGGGTGGCTCATTTGCTGTTTGCTCCCATGTGGCATCATTCGTTCGGGCGTGCCGAGTCATGCCGTGTGAGGTCACCCGACTGGGCACGTTCGGGTCGGGTCGTTTCGTTCGAGGGTGCCCATATAAGTTTTGCTAAGTTGTGACCGCCCGGGTGCCTTATGCACTTTCGATCAGCCCATTTTCCATTTTCTCCCTTGTGGCACCGTTTGGTTGAGCGCGCCATGTCACACCCTGTGAGGTTGCCCGACCGGACGCGTTCGGGTTGAACCATTTCGTTCGAGGGCGCCCGTATCAGTTTTGCTAAGTTGTGACCACCCGGGTGCCTTGTGCATGTTAGAGAGGCCCGTTTATTGTTTGCTTCCACGTGGAATCATTCGGTCGGGAACGCCATGTCGCACTGTGTGAGGCCACCCGACCAGGCGCGCTCGGGTTGGCCCATTTCGTTCGAGGGCACCCATATCATTTTTTCTAATTTGTGACTGCTCGAGTGCCTTATGCACCTTCGAGTAGCCCGTTTTCCATTTCCTACCTTGTGGCATCGATTGATTAGGTGCGTCGTGTCACACCGTTTGAGGTCGCCCGACTGGGATCATTCGGGTCGGGTCGGGCCATTTCATTCGAGGGCACCCATATCAGTTTTTCTAAGTGTGATTGCCCGGGTGCCTTGTGCACATTCAGGCGGCTCGTTTGTCATTTTTTCCCATGTGGCATCGTTTGGTTAGGCACGCCATGTCGTGCCGTGTGAGGTCGCTCGACCGGGTGTGTTTAGGTCGGGTCAGGCTATTTTGTTCGAGGGCACCCGTATCAGTTTTGCTAAGTTGTAACCGCCCGGGTGCCTTATGCACGTTCGGGTGGCCCGTTTGTTGTTTGCTCCCTTATGGCATCGTTCGGTCAGGCGAGCCATGTCTCGCCGTGTGAGGTCGCCTGACCGGGCGCTTTCCGGTCGGGTCGGGCTGTTTTGTTCGATGACGCCCGTATTAGTTTTGCTAAGTTGTGACCTCCCAGGTGCCTCGTGCATGTTCGGGTGGCCTGTTTTCCATTTGTTCCCTTGTGGCATCGTTCTTTCAGGCACGTCGTGTCGTGCTGTGTGTGGTCACTCGACCGGGTGTGTTCGGGTCAGGCCGTTTCGTTTGAGGGCGCCCATATAAGTTTTGTTAAGTTGTGACCGCCCGAGTGCCTTGTGCACATTCAGGCAGCCCGTTTTTCATTTTCTCCCTTGTGGCATCATTTGATTAGGCGTGCCGTGTCGCACCGTCTGAGATTGACTGACCAGGCACGATCGAGTCGGGTCGTTTTGTTCGAGGGCACCCGTATCAGTTTTGCTAAGTTATGACCGCCTAGGTGCCTTGTGCACGTTCGAGTGGCCTGTTTGCCATTTTCTCCCTTATGGCATCGTTCGGTCAGGCGCGCCATGTCTCACTGTGTGAGATCACACGACTGGGTGTGTTCAGGTCGGACCGTTTCGTTCGAGGGCACCCATATCAATTTTGCTATGTTGGGACTGCCCGGGTGCCTTGTGCACGTTCGGGCGGCCCGTTTGCCATTTTTTCCCATGTGGCATCGTTTTTTCGGGTGCACCGTGTCGCACCGTGTCAGGTCGCCCGACCGAGCATGTTTGGGTTGGCAGTCACAACTTAGAAAAACTGATATGGGTGCCCTCGAATGAAACGGCTCTCAGGTCGTTTCGTTCAAGGGCGCTCGTATCAGTTTTACTAAGTTGTAACTGTCGGGTGCCTTGTGCACGTTCGGGTGGCCCATTTGCCATTTTCTCCCTTGTGT
Source organism: Pinus albicaulis (assembly GCA_034641835.2). Classification (NCBI taxonomy): domain Eukaryota; kingdom Viridiplantae; phylum Streptophyta; class Pinopsida; order Pinales; family Pinaceae; genus Pinus; species Pinus albicaulis. Next base: position 67,640,207 of record CM076584.1, read on the forward strand.
CATCATTTGTTCGAGCGCGCAGTGTCGCGCTATGTGAGGTTGCCCGAACGAGTGCGTTCGGGTCAGGCCATTTCGTTCAAGGGCAGCCATATCAGTTTTGTTAATTTGTGATAGCCCGGGTGCCTTGTGCATGTTTGGGTGGGCCGTTTTTCATTTTCTCCTTGTGGCATCGTTCGATCAGGCACGCCGCATCGCGCTGTTTGAGGTCGCCCGACTAAGCGCGGTCGGGTCGAGTTGTTTCGTTCAAGGGCACCCGTATTAGTTTTCCTAAGTTGTGATCGCTCGGGTGCCTTGTGCACGTTCGAGCAGCCCATTTTTCGTTTGCTCCCTTGTGGAAACATTCAGTTGGGCACGCCGTGTCACGCTGTGTGAGGTCTCTTGACCAGGCACGTTCAGGTCAGACCATTTCGTTCAAGGGCTCCCGTATCAGTTTTGCTAAGCTATGACTGCCTGGGTGCCTTGTGCACATTTGGGTGGCCCATTTTCCATTTTCTCCCATGTGGCATCGTTCGGTCGAGTGCACCATGTCGCACCGTGTGAGATCGCCCAACCGAGCGCGTTGGGGTCGGCTTGTTTTGTTCTAGGGCGCTTGTATCAGTTTTGCTAAGTTGTGACCACCCGGGTGCATTATGCACATTTGGGCAGCCCATTTTCTGTTTGATCCCATGTGGCATCGTTCGGTCGCGCACATCGTGTCGCGCCTTGTGATCAGGTCGCCCAACCGAGCACGTTCGTGTCAGGTCATTTCGTTCGAGGGTGCTCGTATCAGTTTTTCTAAGTTGTGACACCCTCCAATCCTCTCACAGCTATATCCCTCCCTCTATCCTTCTTTCTTCCCCCCTTCCATGTTTGTGTCACTATCTCCCTCTCTTACCCTTCTCTACCTCTCTCACTCCTCTCCCTCTCTCTCTCTCAGCTGATCCATTCCTTCTCCCCCCTCTCCTTTAGTTTATCTCCATCTCTTCCTTGTGACTCCCCTTATCTCACCACCTCTATCAATCTATGTATTTATAATTATTCTTTCTCATATATATAAAGAGTTAATATATATCATGACATATTGGGACCTACGATTGGGTTAATTCCTCCTTGTTGTCAAGGTTAAAATGGTTAATCTTCGATAGACAAAATGTAGATCAAATATTTCATCAAAAAAAGGGAACCATACCCTATATTCTTCCAGGCTATGCCTATCAGTCGCTTGGCCTCTTCTTGCTCTCACATGAATGTAGTCTTGCTTGACTAGTACAAAAGAAGGTTTCCCATTATCAACTATTCGTTTGGGACAACTTTTAGTTGTTTCAACACTGCTACATTATAATTCAAGCTTATCCTTTAAACCATATTAGTGTTTTGTACTGTTTTCAACTTTGCAGTGCTTTCCATTCCTCTCAGTCACATATGTTTCCTTGGTCTGTTAACGGACAAGGTCGACAACATTAGGGTGTTTTTTCAATAAACAAGGGTATTTCCAGGACACAGTCAGGTGGAGTAAGAGCCAAATTTCTCATGATTGTGGGACACTCGAACTTAAGATTTTTTGGAGCAATCATGAGGTGCAGTTTGGTTATTAAGACTTCATCAGATGGCCATTCTCCAGACTTAAATTGTGTGACAACACTGTGGATGAGTTTGAAACTGGAGATTGAACATACATTTGGTTTGATTGGAATAGACATTTTCATCAATAAATGTAAAGCAATGGCTAACAAATACTATAAATTAATAAATAATGAAGACATGGCAACAAGAAACAATACTTACAAAATTGTTACATTGAGACGCAAAGAATAAGCAACTAATTTAACCCCTAACGCATTTAACCCCTAAACCATAAAATTCTAAATGTCCCTTAACCCCTAACTCCTAAACGCTTAACCCCTAACCCATTTAACCCCCTAAACCCTAAACCTATAAACCCTTAACCCCTAACCCCTTAAACCCTAAACCATTAAACCCTTAACCCTAACCCCTTAAACCCTAATTCCCGACCCCTAACCCATCTAACCCCCTAAAACCTAACCCCATTAGCCCCTAACTTCTAACCCCTAAAATAATTAGCTGCTAAATCCCTTAACCCCCTAAACCCCTAACCCATTTAACCCCCTAAACCCTAAACCTATAACCCCTTAACCCCTAACCCATTAAACCCTAATTACCAACCCCTAACCCATTTAACCCCATAAACCATAAACCTCTAAACCCCTAACCCATTTAACCCCTTAACCACTAACCCTTAAACCCTTAACCCCTAGCCCATTTAACCCCCTAAACCCTCAACCTATAAACCCTTAACCCCTAACCCCTTAAGCCCTATTTCCCAACTGGCCTAACCTATTTAACCCCCTATATACATAATACATAAATTATAAAGAAAATATATATATATATATAAAAGAGATTAAATCTCCAAATATTTAAAATACAACATAATTTAATAGTGTAAAGTTTAAAACTCCGTTTAATAAAACATGATGATTTAGTAGGGTAGAAGGATTACTATATGCAAAAATAAATCCATTATTTACTGATATAACTTTAATTGTTTCTCAAAAAGATATGTTTTATTTTTTTGATTGTAAATATTTTTAAACAATCAAAATAAAAAAAAACATTTAATTATTTAGAAATTATTTTAATTATTTAAAATGATTATAATTATTAAGAAAAAAAAAATTTAAATTAATTTGAGTGGCCTTAAAAAAAACACGTGTTTCATTTCAAAATGTCAAAAATTTTGAAATATCAAAAGTTTTAATTTCCCTCGTTTTTTTCCCTCTGGTTGCATGGTTTGTCCAGGGAAGGAGGGAGGATATGATCCAAATCTGAGATGGGTCGATAGAAAAAATGCTAGAGATCCTTCACATTCAGGGGGGCCAATGTGGCAACCAGATTGGCTCCAAGTTTTGGGAAGTGGTCTGTGAAGAACACGGGATGGATCCTATTGAGAGATATCAGGGCACTTCAGATCTATAGCTTGAAAGGGTTATGGACAGGTCTTCAGACTTGATAACTTCGTTTTTGGCCAATCTGGGGTTGGAAACAACTGGGCTAAGGGGAATTACACGGAAGGAGCCGATCTCATTGATTTTGTGCTTGATGTCGTTAGGAAGGAGACAGAGAACTGTGATTACCTGCAAGGTATGTGTCTTTTCCAGTTTCGAATCCTTGACCTTGTGTTTTTGAAATGTAGGATTTCATTTGCTAAAATGATGTGGGTTTTTGTTGTGTGGGTTTTTTTTGTGTACAGGGTTTCATAAAAAGTCCCAATATGAAGCTGCATAGTGTTTTCATCCATGTCTCTGCAAGTCCCAATCTCAAGCCGCAGAGGTACGATCTCGTTCATGCTTTATGTTTTTTTTTTTAGTGCATGAAGCAAACTGTTGAACTTATTCACATAATCATTTGGAAGTGACCTCTGACCCAGATACAATCATGTCCTCTGATCCAGAAACAATCATCTCCTCTCATCCAGAAATGACTCAATCTGCGGAAGATCAATCCCCATAAATGCCAATAGTGCCATAGTTTGTATCACTGACCGAGGAACAGCAAACTCTATTAAGCAAGGAGGAATTCACTCGCATAATTGAAACCTACAGGCAAACTGATGGTGCAGGGGTCAGGGATTTGCGATGTTCACTGCTTGCACAATTGATTGCTCAGGTATATGCTCATAAAGTTTTTTATCAATAGTCTGTATGAACTGCTTTAGAGATACTGGAATCTGACTTTGCCTCGTCATCAATGTTTGGATTTAATGATTGCATTCTGAAGTTTGAAAAGCCTCTTTATAAAGGCGGTTTTTTATCAAGTCAAGACATCATTTCCCCATTACTATTTTATATTAAATTTCTTCCGTGATTGAGAAAATTTGCAAGGTTGAATGTTATAATTTATTATTCATAAGTGTCAAAAAGTTGTTATTTTATGTGGAGACAAGCTAAAGCTTGGATAGGATACCCAAAACACTCACAACATATGAATATAGAAATTTTGAAAAAAAATATTTCCATAAATAGTGTTCAGACATATTTCCATTCAAAGATGGAATCCTTGGAAATTTTTCCTGTGCAACAACCGTCACATATTAATTGAGTTGATTTGTGTGCATGATTTTTCATTTTTTCTTTTTTCACATTGGATTATTGTGACTTGAAATATTTATGCTCTGCATACAACCATGATGAATTTTTCTAATGTGGTCTGAGCTAGGTATAGAGAGTCATGTCCTACTGTAAAAAAAGTTTAATTGTTGAATATGTTACAATAATCTGATCAAATATTAGCCCATCAGATTCAATTTTGCTAGTGTGTAGTTCAAGATGTGGGAAACATGGGTGTGTAGTTGGCTGTGGTAATTTTTTGGGCTCCTTTTCAAATTCAAGACAATAAAATATGACAAATTTTGTTATTGAAGCATACTAAGGAAAACACTAATATGCTAATACCTCCTCTACAAATGAAAAGTGATTCTTCAACAAATTAGTGTCTACACTAAATCCTTGTACAAAATATTCTTACTGAAGTGCCTGCTTGCACCATTACTGACTCTAACACCTCGCTCAAAATAATGTCACCTTATTATATGACATCTGCAACCAACCACCTTTCATCGTCAATCTCAGATTGTATGGTTGTTGTTACATTTATTGCATGATCATGAGAGAAATTTTCAAATTCCATTCTAATAAGGCTTAGAAGCTAGAAAACTTGAAAGAAAAATTCCTTAAAAATACTCTGACCATCTTACCTATTCATATTGTAGACCTTTTTATTTAGATAGTCTCTTCTGGCCTTACCCCCGGCGAAGTTTCTTAAATAATCATCTTTATAAATATGATGATCAAAATGAATCAATTAATTGCGAGACTATCATGCTGGGATACACCATGTTCAAACTCTTTGCCAGAAGAGAAGAAAAATTCATCTCCATATGGGTAGAGAGGAAGAAATTATAGGTTTAAGGTTTAGTCATTGCAAATGGAATCACCACACTTTTGACTATTTTTCAATCCTCCCAAATGCTATTGAGGAAGAAAAAGTAAGTATATTGTTGGTCCATGGACACCTGTAAAGCCTTTTAGATAGTTGGAAGAAACCTACTATTTGAGAGACTAAAGCTATACCTCTCCTATGCTTGGCGATCTTTATAATTATGACCCTATATGAGATTCAAATGATCATCTTTGGGGTCTATTATATACATCAACATATTAGTCAAGCAAGGGTGTCCACTGCCTCACATTCTTTGGACTTCATATTTATGGATGAGAGTTTCTGATTTCAAAATCCATGGGTGGTAAAGGTGGAGGCCCTCTATGGGATCTCCATTTCACTATTTTTTGACAACACTGTCCTTATATTTCACGAATCCAAAAACAAAATTAAATTTTGAGCTCATTCCGGGATGAACATGGTCTTCAAGTCCACCTTGCAAACACAAAATCATGTAAGTAATCTCACCTTCTTTTCAAGGATAGCAGGTAGAAATGGTGACATCCTAGTGTTTCCTTTGAATGCTATTATTTGGTTCATATTTTAACTTGTTTTCGACATTTGTATCAATGTTGAATAGAGTATTGCAACATTAACAACCTTGGAGAGACGATGTTTCCAACTTCAGTTTTAGGATATTCAGGCTAAGTTCTAGTTTAATGACACCATGGTGATTCATTCTGTCCTTGTTTGCAAGGTTTGGAGTTTGGAGCCCATACCTACAAAAAAAAAGTCACGACTGAATTGAGAGAGGTTACTCATTTCTATTCTCTTATTTATGGGAAAAATTGTTGTAATATGGCCCACTTGAATTGCAAGGCCATTGCCTTTTCCTCGTGAAATCATCCTCCATATCTTGAAGGTTGAAACAGAATATTGCAACATACACTGCTTCATTTTTATTTTTTTACTTTTGTAGGAGAAAATCATAAAATAAAATGGATGTGCTAATCTCATACTCCATACATGAAGGTTGAAATAGAATGTTGTAACATACACTACTTACATTCCCATAAGTTGATTTTATTTTTCTATTAGTGTTAGAGAAATTTAAGTTGTGTATTTGTAGTTGTTTATGTTAACGTATAAACGACAGGATTAGGCTTGACATTCTTTGCTAGAGCACATAAATTTCAATAAATGTTAGAATACTAAAGTATTTGGGAAACTTTAAATTTTCCATTTACGATTTTAGGGGCTCACGTCAGAGCGATTGATGGAGGTGCCTCAAAATGTTGCAAGCTTTCAGCTAAGAATGTGCTTCAAAATTATAGGTGATTCAAGTTCACTGTTTTCTTTCCTATTTATCTTATGCTACTTCTTGTAAGAAGGAAAAAAGTATCTGGATAGTTTTAGAAAAATGTTTTGGCCAATATATAAATATATTTCTTTCAAGTGTTAATTTAAAATTTTGCAATTCCTCTAGCCCACTAGGACCTAGAATTGAGATCCACAAAACATTCCTATACAGAGGAGACTCTCTTTTTTCCAATGAAATTGATCCACTAGCTTTGATGTGCTCACTTTGACATTTTAGAAGCTTAGTCCGCCCTTGATGACCAAATATTATATTTTGATTCCCTTCTTGACTCCCTATGATGAAAGAGTAGTAGGACTGAGGATTTTTGAAGCACGTGCATCTTATTTACCATCTAGAAATGAGTTACTTAGCCATGAAATACCTACGAGCCAGTCACATGATATTCCCCTTTCACCTGTACAGAGCCTACAAAACATACTAGTAGTGCCTGTTGTAACCTTTTTGCAATACACATTGAAGTGGCTGCTTGAATATTTGGGCACTTGGAGTTTACCAGGCCAATCAAAAGTTCAAAAACTATAGATATATTCAGGGTGTCTGCAATCTGAATTGCAGTGAGGGAAATATCGCTTTCTCTGTTTAGCACTCACGATTTCACGATTGGTGTTTTATCACTCATTTCTACAGATAATTCACTGTCTGTGTAATTTCCTCCCTTTAATCTCGAATTACAATGAAAGAAGTCTGCAGAATGAGAGGGAAAAGAAAACAGACGACAGATACGCATACAATGACACAATTATTTACATGGAGAAACGTAGTCAACCCCTTGATCTAAAACAGTTTGGTATCAATATATAGTGTAGATGTTGTTTGGTTTGAAATACTTGTTAGGTTGGATGCCATTGTGGTCTAGTCGTGACAGGCCACAAGTTCGCTAGACTTGTCACTCTAGGGAACAAATCTATTTGGGAAATAGCGGTTTATCATTTAAGTTATAAAATCAAGGGTTTTATCACAATTAGAAAACCATTTAAGTTATCCAAGTTTTACCATCAGTTGAAATACATTGGTCCAATTTTAAAATGTTTGGCATTGCAAGCAAAAAACGTGAGAATTTTTTGTACCCAAAAAAATCTTTGTCAACTTCAATGTCATTGCTGATACTTATTTCTTGCATAGTTTTTTATTTCGAAAGAGCAATTATCCAAGTTTTACCATCAGTTGAGCGACATTTACCTTTTTTTTAAATATTTTTTTCGTTTCGTTGGAATAGAGACACTTCAACGCATCAGAAGAGAGATTTTTCTAATCGTCAGAAGAGCAATGCTCCATAGCGTCGGAAGAGCAATACCTAAAACGTCGGAAGAGCGACGATTACATTTTTAAATATTTTCAAACAGGGTCAGAATAGCAATGTTTTAAATTTCGGAATTAAACGTTGGAAGAAATAACATCGGAAGAGCAATGCCTAAAGCATCGGAAGAGTGACGATTACGTTTTTAAATATTTTCAATCGTTCGTCGGAATAGCGACATTTTAAACATCAGAATTAAACGTTGGAAACAATAACGTCGGAATTGCGACATTTTTTTTGAAAGCCTAAAAAGCGTCGGAAGACCGACAGTTTTTTATCGTCAAAAGACCGACAGTTATGGTTCGTCGAAAGACCGATGCTTAGAAAATGTCAGAATAACGACATTTTGCAAAACGTCGTAAAAAGTGTTGGTATTACGACACTTTGGCAAAGCATAGGAATTGCGACGTAATGGCTAACCACGTTTTGTCTGGCCTCAAACTGTTGCTCTTGCGTCAACTATGTGTCAGAATAGCAACGAACTGGCCATCAGAAATTGGGCCAAATTTTCTAGTGTTTACTTGTCACCTACACCAAGTAATCGACCCTCACTTCTTTGTAATAAGTATTTTCTTGTCACCTACACCAAGTAATCATCTTGTTATATTTATTCTCTACAACAAAACCTCTTTTGACCAATCCTGCTCCTTAGCTTCCAACACTGTCAGGATTTTGTAATCAATGCTCATGTGCCCCTCTTTCTTTTTTGAGAACTATATTATTCTCTTCTTTTCTATAGCAATCTCCTTTGTTGAATTTTCCACTAACACAACTTCTCTTCCCTTTACACAGTCTACTGTTGTGTGTTGGGTGCTATCATTCTCTTCACTATGAAAATAATTCAAATTATACCAAATATAAAAATATAACTCATACCTGAGAGATATTCCAATGATATTATATCCTTAAGCTTTCACTGGCTTGGACAATAAACATGTTGCTTTAATTTTTATGTTCTGCAATTCAGTTCTTCTTCCAACCAATTTTCTTTTCTTTTTGAGAACATCCATGTTCTATTCATTTCCTTAAAACATCTCTTGTTGCAATTTCTTCACTTGCTCCCTTGTTATTTGTCACAACTACATGGATGCAATTTATTTTTGCTACTTACATTCACATACATATATCATTAAAGTTTTTTTTTAAGCTTACAAGATCCTTCCTTGATCTTGTCTTCCTCAAACATCTTTCCGCAGTCTGTCTTGAATGAAATGGCTGAAGTCTTCATTACCTGCAACATTTCAGGATTATTCTCTGCATAAAATATTTTGTGTTCTAATCTCCCAATGACCAATTCCTTTCAAACCATAACCCCCTGTATCTGGAGCTATTACGAATGAAAATTCTACACAAACTGATAATAATATTCAATGTTTGAATAAAAACCCAAAATAGCACTAGTCTCGCTCGGATACCAAAAACGATGTAGGGCTAACTACTAACCCCGCCTTAACCCAGGATTATACTTCTTCTATATTATATGTTCTAAATTTGTTCAATTAATATAGGTTCATAAAACCTATTAACCCTTTATAGACCCACTTTATTCATCATAAAATTCATTGGCGGAAGCTCCCTTCAATACAAACTTGATCTTTTCAACCATTATTATAAGCGCTTTAACCTTAGCACTTCAACTTAGCTTTCTCCTCCTACACATCACTTGTGCACGCACCCTTTCACATTAACTGGGGTAGTTTAATCACATCGCAACTCTATTCTTTCTAAATCGCATCACCATGACTTTCCACCCTATAGCACTTCACATCTCAACCACATCGCAATATCACAAGTTATTACCATATTGCAATGTTTGCGATTTTGAAATTTTGCAAATCGCAGCGAATAACTTATCGCATGCAGCACATATTAACAAATTTAAATAACAAGGATCCTCTATCGTGTGCAATATGCAATCACATCGCATCACAACTACACTTCTTATCACATCGCAACTTAAACCAATTAACTTGTGATGTCTTAACATGTAAATATAAAAATTGTTGATTTCGATGTGTGCTAACTATCTTATGGCCAATGTGATGTAATTTGGATCGTTCATTCTCTCACTGTCATTTCTGTGACTTGATCAGGACCATCCACCTTCCACTTCATTTCTGTGATAGGACCTTAACCATCCACTAATTTCGCTTTAGATCTGTGAAAGGACCTCAACCATCCATTCTCCAGCTTCACCCTTGCGATCTAATCTCCACCATCCATTCACCCTTTACACTTTTGTTCTGAAACATTTGGAACTTTGGGAAAAAACAAAGTTTTACCTTTGGAAAACATAGTCATTTTCCATTCCGTCCACAGTAATACCAATGCAATTACCGCCAAATGGATGCATCTGCCATTTCAATAAGGAAATCTCAACTCATATGCACCTGCACACAGATTTCTAAGAAAAATTCTAAACATCGGTTCCACAAAGGAAAACTTCAGAAATCTCATGAATATCGCTCAACACAAAGGAACCTTCTAATTATATAGATTCACAATTTAATTCATTTTATACTCTGTCAAGGACTCAATCAGAAATGAATTGCAATTCACCATTGGACAAATATAAATAAACTTTCAAAATAGAATTTTTCACACAACACAGATATCAAAACCCCATTTCATCATTCTCACTACACACTGTGTTTTTTTTATTAATATAACAAAGTATATTTACAAAGGCTAATGCTATACTCGTAAGACTATTAAAAAATCCCTCATAAGGTCCAAACTATTAACTCCGGGCAAACCCATGATGTTTCCAACTACTTACCAATATATATAAAAAATGAATCGTGACCAATTTGAGTTCAGATCCAACAATATCTCAATATTTCCTAAAGGTTTTCCCAATTCCATTCTTTACTCAACCAAAATCCTATATTAGACCTCTAGACTCCTAAAATCCTTACCCTTCCTAGGATTAATCACTCATCCCTAATATCTCTACAACTCACGAGATATTATTTGTTACTCAAATTACATTCAAATCTCTTTAGAACCCAAAATAAACTTATAAAATAAACAAAATAATTAAGGGAAACCACTCCCTTTAGTAAATGTGAGATAAAACTCCTAGGCCTTATAAACCTTGAAGAATTCTCCTGCATCAAATTACCATGCTTGGGTGCCCTTATGAGAATTTATTATTGATATTAATATAGCTTGTCTAGGTCCATTTTGGTAAGTCTAAGTAAATAACTTCTCTTTGAAATTTCCATCCAACTTCCTTTTCAGACTCGTCTCCATGAAATTACTCAATTCTTTCGTATAAACTAAAACTTCTTCTAAGTTTGATTCTCCTTGAATTCATTTTTAAATAACTTTGTGAGGTGGATCCTTTAATGTGACCTTTTAGGTTCTTGATATGGCTAACATTTTAGAGAAATTTCCATTCACATTCTTATTTTTTCATGATTATTTTATGAATTAGAAGTAGGTACTCATCTCATCTATTTTGATATGGTTTATAAACATCTTTTTCCATTACATCATTTTTTTATATATTTTATTTGTAATAAAAATGATGATACAATTATTTCCTGTTCAAAATTTTGTAGCTTGGGAGGTACTCCCATAAGTAATGAGTATGTGAATTCTAAGGATTAGACTAACCAATTCAGTGGGTTTTGGACCTGAATTTGTGGGTTTAGAAGCCAAATAAATTATTTTTATATTCTAATTGTTTTGGAGGGAACCTTTAATGGAAAAAAATGGATCCTAGGATAACATTAGTGAGTTTGTAAATATGTAAACCTATGGAAAGGCCATTCAAAAGTGCAGGATAAATTATTGTGATAATTCAAGGCTAAGGAGTCACAAACCCTAAGGAGATAAATGCAACAAGGAAGAAGATTACCTTCAAGAAGACCGAGTTTATTTTGTGGAGAAACATATTTATTCCATGGTCAAGGAATGACTAATATATGTGTTCATTGGATGGAAAATCCATTTGCATCCTAAAATAAGGTTTCTCCAAGTTCCTTTCTATGAGATTAGAGGGGTCACGACTAGTAAAGGAGGTTTATTGTGTTATGTTTTTAGGTAAAATTGCAATTGAAAATCGCAGTTAGGATTGACCCCAACCCTAGGAGTAGGGATGAAGCTTACCTAGAGAGGCTGAGACCCTCAAGGAGGAAAAAAATGCTGATAAAGGAGTCTCTATGGAGGGCCAAGTAATATAGACCCAAAAAAAAAATTTACTATAAGGTTAAACTAGGCTTGGTTGTGTGGTGAGAGTTGGCACTGTTGCTGAGAGGCTTAAATAAGAAGTCGGATGGAGGAATAAGGACACAACAACTTTGAACGTTGGTTATGTAGTGAACTTGAAGCATGAAATTGACTCAGGGAATTTTTTTGTATATAGGAAGAAAGGAACATTTCTCGATGTTTTTTAGAGGAAAAGGACAACCATGTACATCAAGGGCAAGATGATAGAAAGGGTTGAAAGAAAGATACTTTTACAACATGTAAGTCAAGTATTTTTTCTTTGTGTTTTGGGAAGATTGAAAGTCAAAGGGAACTTTCCTTAAGCCCTAGTTGTATATTGTTGTATATTTTGTCTTGTATAAGGGTGTAAAGGGCCATGATCCCTGGTATGGAAGCCTTGTGATTTTTTTATTGAAGGACAAATAATAACAAATTTTGGGCCTATAATACTTGTGTACTTCATTGCTTCATTGTTTTTATATTTTCGATGTGGAAAGTTGTTTTAGTTGAACACTCCTAATGTGTTTGTGCACTATTCTAGCCATAAAATAGACATGGGATTTAAGGAAAAATCAACATTTCTTTAACTATATATTTATTCATGTTCTTCGTATTCAAGTGGTAAGTTGCTTTATCCTTGCAAAATTTCTTGATACCAACCCATGCATCCTTGTTTTCTACTGTTATGGTTTCGGATTTGTATGATGAATGTATGAGTATTGATTAGAACTTGATCGTGGACCTACGTGATAGCTCAAAAAATCAAATTGTTCAAAATTATTCCAAACCTGATCGACTAGATAGATCTCAACTTCCTGATTCTGGTGCCATTAATGGTTCAAAAAACTGACACCATATGAAGAATTTATCGTAGTTTGAAAATTCCAGTAAACTGCGAAATTTGGACTTTGAAAAAGTTTGACTTGGAATTTTGGGAAATTAAAAAAAAGAATATTCTAGGGAATATTCTTGGAATATTCCTCAGAATATTCCCTGTAATATTTTGTTTGGACCAATTATGTCTTGACAAGTGTCAGTGTGTAATTTGGAAATTGGTTGACTTTGTTTGAAGTTTGGCCAATGAATGGGCGACACGTGGCCAGCCCTGAGGCCACCACGTGTCCCCAGGATGATGGTGTAAAAATTTTTTTAGACTCCACTGGAGTCAAATACGAGACCTCCCCACCTGCAACGCCGAGTCTTACCAACCCGCCTACAATTTTTTCTTAACAACATATGGACAACGGTTATATTTATTGTGTAATGGGTTTCCCTTTTAGGTAGCGGAGGGGCTAGCCCCTCCCATATGGCTATGAGTCACTGGACCAGGAGCCTAACAGAAACCCGTAGGTTTTTAAGCTTTGTGGTCACATGTTATTACAAACAACCACGCCATAAAAATTAACCGCCCAGTTTATATGGAATAGTCTCCGAAAACATTAAAGTTGAAAACTTATCACATATAATGGTTACTTCGACAGTTCTCTATGTGGTCAGTGCTCAACCTAGAGTTAAAATATCTCTACCGTGGTCTATGTCATCGGTTCCACCAATGGTTTGTTAACTACAGAGTTTTGGAGATCATGTGCCTACCCACAAAATTTAATGATGCGTTTTTCTCAACGGTCAAACTAGCAGAGTTTTTGGAGAGCACCCAATTTTAAGGTGGCTTGCTGAATTTAACTACAGATAAGTGCAGTTCCCCAAACTTAGTGGAGCTTATTTAGGGGACATTCGGCAAAAACAATTCAAGCTCTCTCTCAAGCTAGATTCGCCCAATTTTGGAGTTCTAATAGTCAATTTCGACTATGTCCAACATTCCAGACTCAATGGAGTGGGTTTCAGAGCCATCAGAGAACTTGTGAGAATGTTTTTCCTTCAGTGAAGTTCAAGGGGCCACTAGGGCCTCCATGGGCTAGCAGTAGTTTGAGGCCTAGCCAGGAGAGCTATAGGCCTTATTCAGAAATCCAATAGTCAATTTTGGATGTTTAAAATATTCTATAACTAATGGTGTGGTTTTCAAATCCTGTAGAGTATTTTGAAGACCAAGATGCTTCAGTGAAGTTCTAGGGGCCACTAGTGGCCGCTTTTTCCGGCAGTAGTTTAGGGCCTAACCAGGGCAACTAGAGGCCTTATGCAGTGAACCAATAGTCATTTATAACTTTAATCAATATTATGAATCCATTTATGGAGGTTTTATAATAATTTGAGGAATTCTAGACGTCAATAACCCATTAAAAGAAATTTTCAGTGACCTTAGTGCCAAGGGGTGCCACTAGGTGTTGGAGGCGAAACCAAAGTAGTCGGAGGCCAATTTCAATGAAAAAATAGTATATTCTAACTATTTTTGGCATTATAAATCCAATGAAGGGATTTTGAAGGCTATTTTAAGACTTCTAGATCTTGAGACGCTACAGGGATGTTTTGGGTAGCCGAGGGCAAACCGTGGAGGAAGGCCTAGTTTGGGAATGCAGTGCTCGTTTTGAGAAAATGATCAGCCTATATTTGGTTTTTTATGTGTGTTGGAGATATTAGGTGATGTTTCAGGGACATAAAATAATTCTGAAAGATTTAATGCCATGGAGAAGCTTAAGGTAGCTCAAAGCACAAACAGAAGGAATCAAGTCTAAGGGAGCATAGATCTATTTGAAGAGTGATGAAAACCATGACAAGGAAATTGATGGTATTATAAGCCATTTGGTTCAGTTTAGTAACCATTGGATTTTAGTGTGGAACTTGTAAAAGAAACTTTACCATAATTCCAAAGAGCCAAGTCCAGATGACGAAAGCTCAAGGAGATGTAGTCTACAATATTTGGGTGACTTCCTAGATTAATTTTTCTATTATGTGTTGATGTTTATTTGCTGCATTATATTTTTATTACACATGTTTAATTTCAGAAAAATCAAATAGACTTAAGACACTTAAACAGTTAACAATCATGCACATCTATCAAGTATAAAATTCCACAAATGTCAAGTATAAGATAGATCTTTTATTTTTTTAACTGAGTGGGAGGTTCTTGAAAAGAATAAAAAGTTATCCAACCCATTTTAAGATCAATTTGGTATCGAAGCACTTGGTTTCTTGATTAATAGAGCAATAACTTGCTTGTTTCACTTGAAAGGTGTTTAAACAATGCAAAGGATTTGATTATTTGCAAACTGATTGTTGCTTGAGCTTGATAGAGGTGAGGGGAAAGCTACTAATAGCTAAGTCTAGGAGAGGAAAATAAGGAAGAAAGGCTGAAAGTAGCTTCCTTACCCAAAGGGCCTCAAGTCAACCCTTTGAATCACAAAAGGCTTTGTTTGCAGAAAGGTTGTTCATATAAGAGCTTGTCTCTACAACCATTTTGTTCAAAAGCTTTTTCATTTTTTTTAAAGCTTTGTGAAATTTGTTTAATTTCTTTAGTTTATATTCATGATGACAACTTCTTCAAGTGATGTTTCAAAATCCTCCTCCTTCACAAGATTCTTCGATGAAGACATGAAGTGAGATTTCTACATCTTGAAGGACATGGTGCATATTTTGTTTGGAGATAGAAGAGAAAGCAATGAACTTCGTGAGAAATTGTTTGTTATGAAGCAAGGGAAGGAAGAAATTCTTCAAAGATTACATGATATGGAGATGCAGCTCCATCAAGCCCAAGAGGCTTTGACCAAGAACATGCGTGATGCAGAGGTAATTCACTCTAATTTTTCTTTAGTTTCCTCATTAGATAGATGTGTTGGTTCATTTGAAAATCACACTAGAGGTATAGGGTCAAATTTAATGTTTAAAATGGGCTATGAAGGCAAGGGTTTAGGCAAGCATGCATAAGGCATGATTGATCCTATTTTGGTTGAGGAAGGACCTAAGAAATTTTGTCTTGGCTATGTGAAATCTAATGGTGGAGACTTCAAAGCCATGAAGGCATATAAGGCAACTTCAAAGAGAAATTTTGTCACAAGTTCTAAACCACAAGCATGTCAAGTTCATTTTCAAGTTGATTGCCATTGCTTGAAGCCTATGTTGCAACAAGAAGATTGTAGACATGTAGCTTATGGCGAGCATGCTATTTCAAATATTTTTCAAGACAAGAACGATGATGTTAGTCTTCAAGAGAAAGATGGAGCCCCTACTAATTCATCTCCTCATGAAGGCAAAAAGGATGGACATGTAAAGTAGCATTTGAGGTATAATTCATCCCATAGTCAAGTTGATTATGTTTTTGCAAGGCAAAATTATGCATGCTTGAATGGAAGAAAGAGTTTTTGCGCATATTATGGTATCTTTAACCATGATGTTTCGAGATGCTGGAAGAGGATGAAGGCATACAGGAAGTAGATGAGGCAAAGGAAACTTGCAAAGAAGTTGCTAAGATTTGCACACATTGCCAAAAGAGGGGACATGTTGTTTCCCAATGTTGGACATTTCATCCAACTAATCTTCCCAAGCACATGAGGCAAGAGGAAAAAAAGCCTGGCGAAATAGGAATGAAGGATTCCATCATTAATGTGAGAACAAATGTTTCACATGAAGAAGATTTGCAGGAGGAAAATTCGTTGTGGAAGTGGCTTGGTAAGAAGTGGTTTGACGTTTTGACACTGTAAGGCATACTCATTTGTACATATGAAAATTTCGGTTATGTATGCATGTATTTCATGTTGTAATCTCATGTTTTTTTAAGCCACCTTGGATCGATGATCAAGCAAGTGATGTTTGGCTACCTTTTGTAAATTTATCGCTAAAAATTTCTGAGTGAGTGCAAGGAAGACAGTTCTTGATAGGAGGACAAGCTCATCTAGGAAGGGAAGTGTCGACTACCGTTGAGTTGTGGTTCAAAGGCATTATCCATGCAAGGAAAGTGTTTGGAGGCTAAAAAGAATAGGGTGTTGTACTCTCATCTACTGTAAAGATTTGTATATTAGTCTTTTGGGGTCCAAAATATTCTTAATGGGGAGGTGTGATTAGAACTCGACCATGGACCTAAGTGATAGCTAAAAATTCAAAGTGTTCTTAAGTGTTCCTAACCTGAGTGACCAGATAGATCTCATCTTCCTTATTTTGGTGCCATGAACGGTTCGAAAAATCGACACCTTATGAAGAAGTTATCGCAGTTTGAAAACTCCACTAAACTGAAAAATTTGGACTTTGACCATGTTTGACATGGAATTTTGGGAAATTAAAAAAATATATATTGTAGGGAATATTCCTAGAATACTCCTTAGAATATTCCTGGAATATTCCCCAAAATATTCCATTTGGACCAATTAGGTCTTGACAAGTGTCAACGTGTGATTTGGAAATTGGTTGAATTTGTTTGAAGATTGGCCAATGAATGGGTGACACGTGGCCAACCCTGAGGCCGCCACGTATCCCCAAGACGGTGGTGTAAAATTTGTTTTAGACTCCACCACAGTCGAACACGGGACCTCCTCGCCTGCAGAGCCGAGCCTCACCAACCCACCTACAATTGTTTCTTAACAACATATGGACAATGGTTATATTTATTATGTAATGGGTTTTCATTTTGGGGAGCAAAGGGGTCAGCGCATCAGGCTAGTCACTGCCATATGGCCACGACTCCCAGGACCAGGAGCCTAACACGAACCCGCCGACGATCAAGATTTGTGGTCACGTGTTATTACAAACAACCACGACATACATGTTAACCCCCTGGTTTATATGAAATAGTGTACGCAAACATTAAAGTTGAAAAATTATCACATATAATGGTAACTCGGACAATTCTCTGTGCAGTTAGCACTCAACCCGGAGTTAACATAACTCTACCATGGTCTATGCCATGGGTTCTGCCGACGGTTTGTTAACTGCGGAGTTTTGGAGGTCGTGTGCCTACCCACAACATTTAAAGATGCAGTTTTCTCAGCGATCAGACTAGTGGAGCTTTTGGAGTGTGCCCAAGTCTAGGGCATTTTTCCGCATTTAACTATAGATAAGTGCATTTCCCCAAATTTAGTGTAGCTGATTTACGGGACATTGGGCAAAAACAGTTCAGGCTCTATCTGGAGCTAGATTCGCCCAATTTTGGAGTTCCAATAGTCAATTTTGACTATATCCAACATTCCAGACTTAATGGAGTGGGTTGGAGATCCATTAGAGAACTTTTGAGTATGATTTTGCTTCAGTGAAGTTCAAGGGGTCATCAAGGCCACCATGGGCTAGCAGCAGTTTGAGGCCTAGCCACGGGAGCTAGAGGCCTTATTCAGAAATCTAATAGTCAATTTTGGATTTTTTAGATGTTTTGGAACTCATGGTGCGGTTTTCAGAGCCTGTAGAGTAATTTTGAAGACCAAGATGCATCAGTGAAATTCTAGGGGCCACTAGTGCCCGCTTTTTCTAGTAGCAGTTCAGGGCCTAGCTAGCGCAGCTAAAGGCCTTATGAAGTGAACCAATAGTCATTTATGATTTTAATAAGCATTATGAATCCATTTATGGAGGTTGAAGAATATTTTGAGGACTTATAAAGGTCGAGAACCTATAAATTATGTTTTTAGTGACCCTAGTGCAAGGGGTTGCCACCATGTGTTGGAGACGAAACGAGAGAAGCCGAAGGCCAAGTTTAGTGAACCAACAGTATACTCTAACTATTTTTGGCATTATGAATCCAATGAATGGATTTTCAAATCCATTTTAATATTTCTATATCTAAAGAAGATACAGGTAAGTTTGGGCAGCCTAGGGAAAGCCGTGGAGGAAGGCCTAGTTTGGGAATGCAATGCTCATTTTGAGAAAATGATTAGCCTATATTTGGTTTCTAATGTGTACTAGAGAAAACAGTCGATGTTTTAGGGACAGAAAAATAATTTAGAAGGAGTTAGTGCCATGGAGAAGCTCAGGGTAGCTCAGAGCACCGACATATGGAATCAAGTCTAAGGGAGCATAGATTTGTTTGCATAGTGATGACTGTCACGACATGGATATAGATGGTATTATAAGCCCTTCGGTTCAGTTCAGTAACCATTGGAGTTCAGTGTGGAACTTGTAAAAAGAAATTTACCATAATCCCAAAGAGCCAAGTCCAGATGGAAAAAACTCAAGGAGTCGTAGCCCACGATATTTGGGTGAACTCCTAGATTAATTTTTCCATTATGTGTGGATGTTTATTTTTTGCATTATATTGTTGTTACACATGTTTAATTTCAGCAAAAACAAATGGACTTAAGACACTTAAACAGTTAAAAATAATACACCTTTATCAAGTATAAAATTCTGCAAATGTCAAGTATAAGCTAGATCTTTTATTTGTTTAATTGAGTGGAAGGTTCTTGAAAATCATAACAAGTTATCCAACCCATTTTCAGATCAAATATATATTGTAAGATATTTATAAATAAGTGCATTGTATATAAACAATTAAGAAATGGTAAATGCATAAGTTTTTCATGTAAGAAATGTGAAGGGGAAATCAATTAAAATGTGCTTCTTCTAAAGTAAAAAATACATTAAAATGTTCAACAAGAGGTTATCAATTTTAAATATTTCCCTAAAACGACACATCTTTCAAAATTAATTCTTTAAGTAATATAGTTCTTTGAAGTAGGAAAAATATGATAACGAATTAGTTGATTGGACAGTTTATAACTATTTTTTTGAAATTATATAAATAATATAGTTTAGGAACTTATAAAAGGTTTTTCTTCTTTTATGAAATTATGTTTGAATTAATATGTATGAAACTATTTTTACTACATTAATTAATAAAGAAGCCAATCATTATCCAAACCAATATTTTCTTAAGAAATAATAATTGTGTGAATTAAATATTATATTTTTTTCTTAAGAAATAATATTTGTGTGAATTATTTTATGAGGATATATTATGATTTTTTGTTATCATAAATGTGTTGATAATATGTATAAAATTATTTTGCTACACTATTAATGAAATGAAGAAGCCAATCATTATCATTGGCTAAACCAATTTTCCTCGAAGTGATCTTTTCTTTTGGTCTATCCTAGATTTGGATCTCTTGTCATATTTTTCTGGTCGACCACAGTCTGAGCCTAACACTGAGGATGTCGAGGATAATTTAATTTGTAACCTCTTAATGGAAAAGTGATTTAGCAATGAGACATCGACCAATTGAACTAACCCTTAAAGCTATCGATCTTTCTTTCTACAAACTTTCTTATGAGAACCCTTAAAAATATTGATCTTTCTTTCTACAAACTTTCTTCTAAGAATAATTCTCATAAATTTTCATTTAATGCATTTACTTTAGCCAACAAAAAAATTCTTCAATACATTAAAATTGACTATTTCTGAATCATTTTCTTTGTTAAACTATATTTATGTTATAGAAAGTTGTATTGTTTCAATTGTATTCATTTTACTGAATTATTGTTTTGAGGTTAAAATATTAACCATAGTTGTTCATGAAAGTTAATTTTTCAAAACAATGTTTAATTGATTTTAAATAATTATTAGATAACAAACTTACTTCTAAGTTTACTAAATGCTTTAAAAAGATAATTTCAATTGTAAATTGAAATTTTCCATGATTGTTGCCAAACTATTAATATCAAGTGTTCTTTAATTTTACTTAGGAAAGAGTGTAATTGGATCTATTCCTTTGATTATTTAGGCAATTTTCTTTCTGAACACATAGTTTTTTTTTTTTTTTTGTTAGTTTAGACTAAATCCTAATCACCCACGGGTTTTGAACCGGTGACCTTGCAGATGGAGTGCCTTAACAATGCACCCTATCAACAACTGTTGTACACCACATGGGCTTATCTGTGAACACATAGTTATGGTTTTTTACTTATACTAATAAAAAAAGCTAGTAAAGTCCTCACCACACATAAAATTTGTAAAAATCTCATATTAGAAATTTGTGAATAGTGTCAATGTAGTTTCACATTTTTGCATAGAGTTATTACTCATTTAAAATAAATAAATTTTGATTAACAAAAGACCTATTTTAAGTGGCTTAGTATATTTTATAAATGAAATGGTTTTTTTATTGGAATTTTGCCAAAAAAAATTGAAGCAAGGTTGCCATTTTTTGTTTTTAAAATACCTTTTTTAATGCATAAATAGATTCAACACCTTGAAAAAACTTGGGGTACTCAAATTTTAGAATTAAAAATTTCAAGGTCTATTTTCTAAAAATATATACTTGAGTTTAGTTAAAATTAACTAGGAAAAATACCTAGAAATGGTCATTTCATCTATTAGCGAGACCAAGAAATTCTAAATATGTAGGCACAATTCCCTATGATTACAATCAATATTTTTTGGGGGTTGGATATAATTATTACTTAACTATTGTATTGTACATAAGGGTTTTCCATTCCAAGATATGTTATTTGCACTATTCTCAGTTATCTAATGTCAGTAAAGGATCAGTAAGTCCTAGGGATGGTAAGGATCTTTACATAATTCCTTGCTCCTGTGGGGCTCCTTACATTAGTGAAATTGGTCTATCCATTAATCAAAAGATTCACAAGCACATGGATGACCTTAAACATGGATAGCCACGCTGAACAATTAGGAGTTTTTTTTTTATATATATCCATAACTTATCAATATAATATATAAAATTCAAATATAAATATTAAAGAAAAAGTTATTTGATTATTATAAATAAATAAATAAACTATAATTATTATTAAAAATTAAATAAAATAATTATTTCAAAATAAATAAATAAAATATAATTATTATTTTATTAAAAATAATTAATTATAATTATTATTTTAATAAAATTAAATAAATTAATTATTTTTACTATATAATAAATAAATTAGTTAATTAAATAAAATTAAATAAACATATAAAATACAAAATATATATATTAAATATTTATTTATTTATTTATTAAATTAAAAAATAGTTAAATAATTGATTTGATTGTTATTCTAGTCAAACTAGCCGTTAATTTTCAAATGGCTAGTTGGAGTTTTCCTGAACTATTTAAATGGGTTCCCTAATCAGATTTCTCATCTTGTCCGGATGATGGACCAGACTTGGTGGTTCGAAGCACGTCGACCTAATTTATTCTTATGTGATTTTTACTTAAAGATTTTATTCACAATTTATGAATCACAGAAGCCAAATTCCTAATACTAATAAATTAGATTAAAATATAATATAATAATAAAATATATTAAAATTTTATTATATAAAACTAATAATTAATACATGAATAGATAATTTCATGAATTAATTAAAATTTTATTTTTTTTCCCTTTCTTAGGCCAACTAGCCCTATTATAACAAGTTTGATATTCTCTTCATCTATTTACACGTGTTTCAATGATCTATTTCTCATTTGTACTCAAGATGGACCACATTGGTTGGTTCTAAAAGCATAGACAACATATGTTCATATGTGATTATCACGGTTCTTTACAAATTGTGGATCATAGAAGCTAAATTTCAAAAATAGGTTATCTTATGTATCAAATCTTTCGGTGACAATCACATTCGAGTAAATTTTGTTGATGCGTTTCAAACCAACTAGTGTGGTTCATCATAAGGACAAGATAAGAAATCTGATCTAGGACTCAGCTTAAATAGATAATAAAGCTCCAATTAGCCATTGTAGAAATTAATTGGAGCTTTATTATCTATTTAAGCTAAGTCCTAGATCAAATTTATCATCTTGTCCTCATGATGAACCATACTTGGCTAGTTCGAAATGCGCCGACACAATTTACTCGAATGTGATTTTCATCGAAAGATTTGATACATAATTTATGGATCATAGAAGCCAAATTCCTAAGTTATCTTATGTTAAACATTTTAACTTGGCGAGTTTACATATAAAAAAATTGAATAAAAATTTAGAACATGTAAAATAAAAGCGTAAAATTAATGATTATAATTATTAATTAAAATATTTTGAATAAGCCAAATTACATAAAAATGAAAATAAAAATAAGATTAATAGTTATAATTATTAATTATTGTGCATAGAGGCCCTCTAGAGCCAAGTATGAAAGTGATGTTGTTATGTGTTGTTTTGTGATATTAGGTAAACATTTTGAATCAGTCAAATTACTTAAATAATAATAATAATAATAATAATTTGACTTCATCAAATTACATAAAACTAAGCAATAAAATAAAATAAATAACTATACTGATAATTAATAATTAAACCAATTTAGATCCATCTTAATTGCCAATATACCAAGGTTGAAGAGAGATCAAATCTATTTAGGTGCAAACTTTTAGTAGAATGAAATAAGGACCAAACCTCTTTTTCAAGTGAAAATTGCGATCCCTCTTAGCACTCATAGTTAACATAGATTTAAGTTGGTTCTAAGAAATCACATTACAAAAAAATCCACTTTAATAGCTTGTGTTAAATTATATTTTTAATTTATAAATTATGAGAAATATTTGTAAATTACTCTATTTTTAAATTAAAAACAAAAATAACAGAGCATTAAAAATATTGTTTTCTATATGAAAATTGAAATTAAAATTAAAATAAAAAATTAACTAAATTAATTAAGTTAAATAAAATTGAAATCTACTGTAAAAAAATATGATAATGATAATGTTGATTAGTGTTTATGTATTAACTAAATTGATTAAATTAAATAAAATTGAAATTTAATTAAAAAATATTATGGTGATAATTATGATTAATGTTTATGTAAAATTATTGTTACTTTTCTCACCTTGTCAAAACGGTCGGCGGCAGACGGGACTGAATTAACCGCCGGCAGATGGACCAAAGGGAACCGTAATGCACCATGTGGGCTTTCATCACAGCATTTTCAATTTGTTTGGCCGAGTTCTGGGGATTGGTTCAATGAGCCCTGGCAGTTTGTGCGGAAACCTCGATATTAATGTAACGTGCAAAATTAATGTACAATTTACAATAAGCCAACGATTTTACGCATACCGAATTTAAGGTTTTTATTTTAATCCCAGATTCATTTATGAATCTAGCGGAAATAGGAAATTAAATGCAAACCTTATAATAACAAACCACTTCTCATTGCAATAAACGTACGTGGCAATTTAAAATACTACCACATAGTGATGTTGCCGTGACAAAATCTTAAATCCCTACCATAAGGTTCTACAACATTGCATTAAATATGTTCACAATCGGGTGACTTTGTCTCCATGGTCCTCCCAGAACCTTGCATAAAACTCTTTCACGTTCACACCTTTTCGTGCCGGGTATAACTAGGGCAACAATTCAATAATACTCTCACAAACATACTAGTGTAGGAAGAAGATTTTGTAGTATTCATTCAGGAAATATTGCCAAAGAGAATTCTATGGGTGTTTTTTTTTTCTTGTATTCACAATGTATTTAGGTTTTCTCATATATTGGGTTCTTTAAGATAAATGTTCATTTGTGTGTCTAGCATGTTTATTTGCTTATTCTTTCATTTTAATTTTGATCATTTTATAAATCTAAGAACTAAGCTACTAATAATTAATTTAGCACCTAAAGTAATAGTTTACATAATTTAAGATTTACAAATATTAAATGTTATATTGTTGTGGATTATTATAGTGGAATGTACATAAGAACTTATAAATTATATTGGTATCAAAGTAATTTTCTTTGGGGATTGTTGGTGAAAAATGAAGCGAAGACCAAGGTTCTCCTTAGGGGACAATGAAAAGGTTATGTTGTAGTCTAGCATGCACTGGCATTTTTAATATTCTGCAAGGGAAGAAGGTCTCACCCAAAGCGCTGCAGAACCACAAGTATATTGAAGGGGTTTCTAGAATGTGTGTGGATTCATTTACCATCTAGACAAGTTATCAACCATTAAAAGACAATGATCCATTATACATGAAAACATTGAGGAACTTAAAAGAAAATTTTCAAATAACGCATAGATTAAACACACTACATCAAAGGCACCCCTTTGATCTTACAGTCTCATTTTATTACTATCAATCCAAATCATACATTAGAACTTCACTCTTGCCAATCCACAAAGTTACAATTATGCTTAATGCATCAAATCCTTTCAAAGACATAATGATAAATACACAAGTACATGATCATAACATGAATAGAAGTCCCGACTGCATGTTGATTTTATCCTCTGGATTTCCCTTCTCTCTATCTATTTTTGCATGAGGGTAGTTGTGTATTGCAACTCTGCAAGAAACCTCTTTTATAGATTTGGCCTATTTATGTCATCAATTAACCCACTCCTTTGACGTTGTCAACCTTAACTCATGTGCTTTGATGGGATCAATCTATGTTCTGTGACATTGTCAAAATTAACTTTGTGCCTTGATAAAATCAATTTAACGCCCTTTCTATTTCATGTTGTCAATCCTGCTTTCATGCTTGCTTGACAAATTCCAAAATAATAGCTTGGTCCACCTATCCTTTTTCTACTTCTTGTTTTTTTTATTCACCACTAATTTTTTATCAAAATTAATAAACCAAAATGAAGGGCCCAACAGGCCCCAAACACAGCTTATTGTCTTTCCCTTTAGTCAATATTTTTCTTGCGCAAATGATCTTGCAACCAATGGAAGACGAAGCTCAAGAAAATTCTGGATAAATGACTAGTAGGTGAATTTATATGCATCCAAGTGATCCCGCCACTTTCACAACAAATTCTTGGCCTGATCAACAAAATTTTGAGTGGTGGCGACATCTAGAACTTTTGTTCGGGCCACAAGTAAACCATTCTACTAAGCATCGATAGGTAAATTAAGTTTACACAACTATAGATAGTGGTATTTAATACTCGGCTTAAGATACCAAATAGTCTTCTTAACTTGTTGTGATGAATCTTCTAGTGTAGTAACTACAACATCATTTTGTTTAACTTAGTCCAATATTTTTTTTGGCGTAGAGGGATTAGTGAGGACATCAACATTCTCCATTAATTTCTCAATCTAATGTTGTGAATCATAAGTTGGTAGGTTTCAATTTGAGAGGATTCATGACGAGTCCTAAGTTTGATTCTAAGGAGTAGATCGAAGCATGGAACCTACTCAACTACAAGTTTAACCTATTGAAGTAACTCTTGTATC
Source organism: Pinus albicaulis (assembly GCA_034641835.2). Lineage (NCBI taxonomy): Eukaryota > Viridiplantae > Streptophyta > Pinopsida > Pinales > Pinaceae > Pinus > Pinus albicaulis. Next base: position 67,666,028 of record CM076584.1, read on the forward strand.
TAATCAGGTACTCTCTCCCACATTTGAGAAACAATAACTTGAAGAAATTTATTATGAGAGGCAAAAGTTATCTAGGAATCTGATAAAATTTGAAGAAACCTAATATATTCATAAACTTAGCAGATCATAGGTGAGCCTCCACCTGGAGACCGCCTCAAAGAGAATGATCTATATTGATCATAATTAATCAAGAATATATATGTTTACATATGCATAGGAGAGTTATAACTAACTTCTAGAAAGTAAGAACTAATTCCTAAACTAGGATACACGCACAACTAATGAAACAGACTCTCTCCAATAATTCCAACACACCCCCTTAATGGAGAAAGGGTTCAATAGTACTCCTAACATCTCCCTAAATAATTCAAATTTAATTCTTCCAAGACTTTCATACGCATGTTAGTCTCAGTCCCAACTTGGCTTACAGTGGTACATAAAAAACTTGATAGTTGAGCTTTCATTTTTGTCTTCTTACTAAAGAGTCCATGCTTGCTCATTATCCGGTGAAGTTTCATCTTCACTTTTCTTTCCATAACATAGTGGTGGAGCTTCTCCTCTTTTTTAGGTTTTCTATCCCAAAGGTGGAAGAGTTCAACTCTTAATCTCCTCTTTCTTGATCTCAATTGTAGCCTAGCATTCTTTGTAATTAATGTTGCAGTTTTTGGGATTTATACTTTTCCTTAATGTTTTCAATTTCTTCTTCTTGACTGCCACTATATGCACACTTAAAAAAATTGTTATATTCCTAAACAGGACCATATTGGCTCTTGTCATCCCGCCCCTTTAAGAGATCTTTCATTTCTTCATCTTTCTGTGATGACATAATTTTTTTATTTATGTCATCATTCTCTTTAATCAACTATGTTGTTGAAAACATGTTGTCCTACATCTGATCTGTATACGGAGATGGACTTTCATTCTCACCAAACAACAACTCATCAATAAGATTCCTTTCATGCATCAAATTGATCCACTCGTCATGAGATACACAGTTTTCATCAAATTTGAATTCATAGGTCTCTGCATCATGGAAGCTTTCTTCATAAAACATTTCAGATTCTACAGCAATGGTTGTTTCTTCATCATCATATGTTTCAATTTCAACTACATGAACAAAATCATCATCCATCATTACATCTTCAATGTTGCCATCTTCAGTTTCATAATAAGTTATGAGGCTGAAAACACAATCATCATTTTTATGAGTAATACATTCATCATTTTCAGCCTCATTCAAATTGTAATTCATTTCTAAAATGTCCTAGAGTAATTTTCCACTCTGAATCTTACCATATTCATGTAGTATATGAAATAATATGCTTTCATCTAATGCAATTTGTATAAGGTGTAATGCTGATGCATCTGTACTCATAACATGGTTTGATTTAAAAAAATCATCTTCAAAATTATTTAATAAATCTAGCTTCCATAATATTGTTTTCATTAGTTTCCCAACTTTCATAATTCATACCTAAAAAAGAGGGTAGATCTGACATTATCCTCTTAATTATTTCATCAAATTCCAGATCTTCATTCTCATTGTTGGCTTGATCAGCTACCAGTCCATCAACATCGACCTAAAACTCTTCACCAAATTCAACTAAAAAAAATATCACACCGATCTCTTGAATTTTTCTCCTCATATTTTTCAGTTTTATTCGAGGTTGCTTGAGTCTCCTTTGTTGACCCATTGCACCTTCTATTTTTTCCCTTGCATCAAGCACACACGAATACCTTGATAAGGAATAGTTTGCTACCCACTCTCAAATTTTATGGTTGCAGAGATGGTGATGCAAATAGTTGGCCAAGACACGGGCTCCACACAACACATAACAAACACGCCCTTTTCGGCCTCTTTGATTACAATGATTTCTTGGCACACAGTTCACCACTCTTCCACGAGAAGTGATCTAACAGCCACACAATAATAAATTTGTGTCTCTCTGTCAAGCAAATCTCAAATCTCAACAGATTTAAAAAACTCCTCTACCTTTCCAGCAATCACATAATATCTGTTGCTTTATATTATTGCAGAGAATGGCTCCACGATGGATCTCACACACAGAAAGATCACAACAAAGCAATAGATCATTGTGGCTCCAGCGGTTTCTCCTAAATTCACACAACCGCATACATCCCCAATCCAATTGGAAAAAATAACGCAAGTCTCGACATATCAATACTCCAACAGATATCACTCTTCTCTAGCGAGAACTCAAATGCATCCAAAAGATATGTTTCCCACACTTCTCAAACTTTCGTTTTGCAAGAAAAATCTTGTTCTCAGCTTATCACAGGCACGTCGATGTGATCTAACCTGATCTAGTTCGTATCTTCACAATCCTACGATCCAGAGTTTCCACAAGTTCAACTCCGATGGTAATTATCCTAACCATTAGACTACAAGCACTACAATCTGTCACCTTCTTAGCACACTGCCAGCTCGACCTCCTTCGATCCTTCGGCGATCTACATCTCTAAATACCAACAGATCAATGGTCCATTGTGCCACCATAAGAAATCATCATATCACTGCTCCACTGAGCATAGAAATAAGTAAATCAACGAATGTCGCCACACCAAAAACTCATGATGTGGTTCAAATTCGATCCCATTCGAGATTACTACTAACTCGATCCTCCTCATGCAGAGATTACACAACCCTCGTCACACAGATCCACTGATCATACCTTTGTCGATGCCTACTCAGCTCGATCTCTGACTCATTTTTGCCCCAGTTGAAAAGCTTCAAATTTGGTCAACCTCACCTCCTCATGGATCTCACTAAAGAAAAAAACTTTGGCTTTGACTCACTCAACCCTGAAGATCTGATACCATGATAAAATTTGAAGAAACCTAATATATTCATAAAATTAGCAACTCACAGGTGAGCCTCCACCTAGTGACTGCCTAAGAGAGAACACTCTACATTGATCATCATTCATCAAGAATATATAGGTTTACATATGCATAGGAGAGTTAGGACTAACTCCTAGAAAGTAGGAACTAATTCCTAAACTAGGATACACACACAACTAATGAAACAGACTCTCTCCAATAATACATTCTCCATTAATTCCAACACTCCCCCTTAATGGAGAAAGGGTTCACTAGTACTCCTAACACCTCCCTAAATAATTCAAATTTAATTCCTCCAAGACTTTCATATGCCTGTTGGTCTTAGTCCCAACTATGCTTACAATGGTACATAAAAAAATTGATAACTAAGCTTTCATTTTTTTCTTCTTCTTAAAGAGTCCATGCTTGTTCATTCATCGGTGAAGTTTCATATTCACTTTTCTTGACATAACATAGGGGTGGAGCTTCTACTATTTTTTAGGTTTTCTACCCCAAAGGCGGAACACTTAAAATCTTAACATAGTCTTTCTTGATCTCAATTGTAGCCTAACATTTTTTGTATTTAATGTTGTTGGTTCTTGGGACTTATAATTTTCCTTAATGTTTTCAATTTTTTCTTCTTGGCTACCAATGTCTCCACACTTTAAAAACATGTTAGATTCTTAAAGAGGACCATATTGGCTCTTGTCATCCCACTCCTTTAAGAGAGCATTCATTTCTTTGTCTTTCTCTGCTAACATAGTTTGTTGATTTATGTCATCATTATCTGTAATCAATTCTGTTGGTGCAAACATGTTCTCCTACAATTGATCTGAATATAGAGATGAGATTCTCTTCTCACCGAACAACAACCCATCAATAAGATAATTTTCGTGCATCCAATTCTTCCACTCATCATGAGATACATAGTTCTCATCAAATTTGACTTCAAAGGTCTCTACATCAGGGAGACTTTCTTCATAAAAAATTTCAGATTCGACAACAATGGTTGTTTCTCAGATCATCATATGCTTCAATTTCAACTACAAGAACACATTCATCATCCATCATTACATCTTCAATGTTTCCATCTTCAGTTTCATAATCAGTTATGACTCAGGAAGCACAATCATCATTTTCAACCTCATTCAAATTGTACTTCATTTCTAAAATATCCCAGAGTACTTTTGCACTCTGAATCTCACCATATTCATGTAGTATATTGAATAATATGCTTTCATCTAATGCAATTTTTATAAGGTGTAATGCTGATGCATTTGTACTCATATCATGGTTTGATTTAGGAAAATCATTTTCGACATAATTTAATAAATCTACCTTCCATAATATTGTTTTCATTTCAGTTGCCAAATTTTCATAATTCATACCTAAAAAGGAGGGTAGATCCGACATTAACCTCTTAATTATTTCATGAAATTTCATATTTTCATTCAGATCCTTGACTTGATCATCTATTGTTCTATCAACATCAACCTGAAACTCTTCACCAAATTCAGCTAAAAAATATACCACACCGAATTCTTTGTGCTTTCTCCTCATATGTTTCAGTTTTCTTCAAGACTATTTCAGTCTCCTTTGTTGACCCATTGCACCTTCTATTTTCTCTCTTGCATCAAGTGCACAAGAATAGCTTGATCATGAATAGTTCACTACCCACGGTCAAATTTGATGGATGCAAAGATAATGAAGCAAATAGTTGGCTAAGACACGGGGTCCATAGGATACACAACAAACACGACCTTTTTGACCCATTTGATTACAATGGCTTTCTTGGCACACTGTTCACCACTCTTCCATGGGAAGTGATCTAACAACCACACAATAATAAATTTGTGTCTCTTTGTCCAACAAATCTCAAATCTCAATAGATTTGGAAAACACCTCTACATTTCCAACAATTTGATACAATTCCAACAATCACATAATATATGTTGCTTTATCTTATTGCAGACAATGGCTCCTCAATGGCTCTCAGACCCAGAAACCTCACAGCAAAGCAATAGATTATTGTGCCTCCAGCGGTTGCTCCTTAATTCACACAACCGCACACATCCCCAATCCAATTTGGAAAAGTAACATAGGTCTCAACCTATCAATACTCCAACAAATATACTCCACAATATATGTTTCCCGCACTTCTCAAACTTCGGTTGTGTCGGAAAACTCCTCTGCTCAGCTTACCATAGGCACGTTGATGCGATCCGACCCGATCCAGTTCGGATATTCACAGGCCTACGATGTAGTGTTTCCGCAGGCATCACTTCGAAGGAAATTATCCTAACTGTTGGACTACAAATGCTGCAATCCGCCACCTTGTCAACACACACCACTGGCTCGACCTTCTCTGACCCTGTAACGATCTCCACCTCTAAATACCAAGAGATCATCGCTACGATGCGCCACCAGTAGAAATCATCAGATCAATGCTCCCCTGATCAGGGAAATCAATAGATCATGGAATTTCACCACACCACAAACCCGTGCAGTGGATCAAAGCCAATCCCATCCGAGATCACTGCTAACTTGGTCCTCCTCGTGCAGAGATTGCTTGAACAAAGAGGTTACACAACCCTCGTCACATAGATCCACGGATCACAACTTCGTCGATGCCAACTCGACTCGATCTCTCACGTAGTTTTGCCATAGTTGACAAGCTTTGAATCTAGTGAACCTCACCTCCTCATGGATCCCACTCAAGCAAAGCACTCTAGCTTTGACTCACTCAACCTTGACGTTCTGATATCATGATAAAATTTGAAGAAACCTAATATATTGATAAAATTAGCAGCTCACAAGTGAGTCTCCACCTCGAGACTGCCTCAGAGTGAACACTCTATATTGATCATCATTCATCAAGAATATATAGGTTTACATATGCATAGGAGAGTTAGAATTCACTCCTAGAAAGTAGGAACTAATTCCTAAACTAGGATACACGCACAACTAATGAAACAAACTTTCCCCAATAATACATTCTCCATTAATTCCAACAGAATCTTCAAGCAAATCTAGACATTGAAGGGATTCATATGAAGATTTAGGTAACGTGTTTCCACCAATGTAGGAAAAATCTAGATGAGCTTCATATTTACATCAACTAGTTCTTGCTCAACTTAATCCTTCTTTTGATGAAACATATCTCGTTCCTTTGTGACTTGAGTAAGTTTTTGTTGGAACTATTGATGAGCCTATGTGAGATCGAGCTAGAATTTATCTGTGGAAGCCATATGCATTTCTAGCAAGTTTGAGGAAGCTTCCATGAATTGGAATAGTAAGCCATATGCTTTTCTAGTTGGTTTGAGGAAGCTTTCATGAATTGGAACAATTGGGTTGATGACCATTGGCAAATATCTGCAACTAAAATAACATTGATGGGTGGAAATACAGACTTCTAAGGCTAACCACTAGCAATCGATTTGTCGAACTAACCCTGCATTCAAATTTGATTGGGAGTCTCTCCTTAATCTCATGAACTGCTATGTTGAACATGATATTACACATGATCATACATTTCAAATCATAATAAAAGAACTATATTAAGTAATTGGGCACACATTTGCACAACTCTGGAACAAACAAATACCTTTTTAGAGAGAAAATTGAATAATGAATTTTAAAATTAATTTGTAAAATTTAAATAATAATTATTTTTTTAAATATATATTATCAAATAAATAAAATTAAAAATAAATACATTTATATGATCAAATTTAAACTAAAATGAACAAAAGCATCTCCGGTGCCGCAACACATTTAACAATGTGCGGTGGCTGGAACAACAGAGCCATGGGCTAAGCTAGTTGAATGATAAAGTTGGTCAAAGACAAACGTAGACATCAAGTTTCACTTCAGATTTCAATGTAGTGCACCGGGGCTATTTTTGGACCCTAAAAAACCTCTCTAATATATATTTAATTAATGTGGAACTATTTAATTAATTTTTCCACGCAAAAAATAAAAAAATCGCCTCGTTAGATTGCAGCTTCAGGGTCCAAGGCTTATGCGCTGCCGTATTTTCGGACGTCAGGCGGAGCCGTTGAGCGTCGTAAAGCCGTCAGCGCAGCAGAGTCAAGGTTGAGCCAGCCCTCCGGCCAGCTGTCAAAGTCCACGTCAGCCATGCTTCGCTATAAATAGAAAGGGACTCTGAGTTCTCCGTTGCCGCTCTCTTTTCATTTTTTGGTTGCCGCTCTCTTTTCATTCTTTCGTTGAGCGCAACATACGGTTTTCAGTTCGCCCTGCTTGCTCTCTTCGTACGTTTTTAAGTTCGCCCTGCTTGCTCTCTTCTCTTCTCATTCTTTCCATGGCTCCTAGAGACAGGGAAGGCGATGCCAATGCCAATGCCAATGAGGCTAAGGAAATCCATTACATTGGCGTCAGAAAACGTAAGTGGGGACGTTACGCTGCAGAGGTACGAGATCCCCTCAGGAAATGTCGCGTTTGGCTGGGCACCTGGGATACTGCCGAAGAGGCAGCAAGGGAATATGACAAAGCCGCCAAAGATCTGAAAGGACTTCGCACTAAGTTAAACTTCCCAGGATCATGCTGCACACAGAGCCGAAGCGCGGCTCTCGACAGGTGGAGAGCCATTCATCCTGTATCAGCCTCAGCAACAACCAAAAGCGTTACGGTCCCTCCGCTTAGTCCCGCTGCTCAACAGCTTATTCCCACGGCAGCCAGAATCGTCAAGCCGGACAAGGAGAAGCCTTGGACACACCCTTACCTGAATAGTGGAGTGGGAATGCAGAAAGTGGGCAACTCTAATAATTTTAACCAAAACCCTCACCGTAACCCTAGTTTTTGCCTCAATCTTGTGGACTACAGTGCGGATCTTATGCAGCAGTCACCTGTGGCGGTGACTTTGTCCGGGAGGATTTTGGGGACTCAGATCAACACACACCAAGGCCATGACCAGGTAGGAGCAGCATTAGGGCAGAAGAATGTCACCTCTTATTGTGATTCTTTTTCCACCTCCAGAGCGGTAGACACTCAATTTCTTCCTCCTAAAGTCAAGAAGGCGACTATGCGGTCCCTCGATCTGAATCTCCCAGCACAAGAAGATGATGAAGACATGCAATTCTCTCTCGATCTGAATCTCCCAGCACAAAAAGATGATCTGAATCTCCCAGCACAAAAAGATGATGAAGACATGCAACTCTCTCTCGATCTGAATCTCCCAGCACAAGATGATGAAGACATGCAACTCTCTGTCTCGCCTCCTGCGATCAAAGCACTGTTGCCGCTGGGATTAGATTTGAATCTCCCTGAGCCTGAGCCTGCAGAAAAAAATTATTAATGTTTTTTCTTTCTCTTTTGGATTGGATTTTATAACAAAATGCTGGATTTTATGACCCATGGTTTTGGTTAATAGCAAATATTAAGCATGCAATAAAAGAATATGATTGGCTTAAGCCAATCTTTTCATATTATTTATTGAATATCAGTCTATTCACAAATAATATGGAACGAAAACACGGTAAACCCATGATTGATTTGTCTTAATTCTTATAGTATTTATGTATATAGTACTGAGATTTAAGGCATTGCCTGTACTGAAATCTGGCAGTGATATGGAATTCATCATATCATCAATACAGTAAGGAAACTATACTGCTACGTTCTTGTCATTTTTTGTCATCTCCTTGTACTGAAATCTGGCAGTGATGTGGAATTCATCATACTATCAATACAGTAAAAGGAAACTATATTGCAACGTTTTTGTCATCTACTTTGTATTTCTGAGTTGTGACTGAATTCCTAGTCTGCGCTTTTGGATTACATTTCACTTTTCAAAATCTGAAATTAAAACATAGCCACTAACAGTGATATGGAATTCATCATATTGATAATTTATCATATGATCAATACAGTAAAGAAGCTATACTGCTAAGTTATGTCATCTACTTCTATTGTAATCTGGCAGTGATATGGAATTCACGTTATGTCATCTACTTGTATTGTAATCTGGCAGTGATATGGAATTCACGTTATGTCATCTACTTGTACTGTAATCTGGCAGTGATATGGAATTCATCATATTATCAATACAGTAATTAAAGGAAACTATACTGCTAAGTATACAGTAATTAAAGGAAACTATACTGCTACGTTTTTGTCATCTACTTTGAATTTCTGAGTTGTGACTGAATTCCTAGACTGTGCTTTTGCATTACATTTCACTTTTCAAATCTGAAATTAAAACATAGCCACTAATCTTAAGGTAATACTTACTTTTAGAGTCTATCTTTATAAGTTTATATTCTTATTAATGAAATAGTTCGCAATACTTTGTGTTTCAAATATGTTTGGGTCATAAATTTCAAAAGAATAAGATGGCTCCATGGCTGTCCACAATTATGTTTATGTAAAACAAATTTTTGGCAATAAGTGCTTCTTCAGAACATTCGTTGTGGAAATTAGGAAATGATGCAATGGTGTAGAATGGTGATCTGTGCTATTCATTGAGGAATGGTGATGTCTGCATATTCATTAATTTGTTCATCTAATTGCATTTGTATTATATTAAGTTAGTATAGTAGTTGAATCCATATATACAGGATACCAAAGTAACAAGATGTCCATGAAATTGTTACAGACCACAGATCTTGTTCTTAAGGCATGAGAATGGTAGAACGTTAAACTCAAGTGCGAAAAATTTGATGCCATGTGTAAATCAGGTATTATTTTCAAAAAAAGAGTACTATTACATTACATGTTCAACAACAAACAGGTCTACGGATACAAAAGGGTACTGGTTTTAAAGTCTCATTACTCTTGGAAGTGAAATAGGAAACCTTCTGGTTTGGAAGTCTCATTGCTCTTGGAAGTGAATTAGGAAACCGTCTGGTTTGGAAGTCTCATTGCTCTTCGAAGTGAAATAGGAAACCGTCTTGTTTTAACTTCAGAGCATGCATGCTTTAGGTTTCGTCTTGGCCAATATGAGGAATGAAAATATTTGTAAAAAGTTGGTAAAATGATTCGGATCATTTGGAAAAAAGAATCTATTAAAAAGTTTCGAGAATTATTATAAAAACTTTAAAAACATATATATTATTTAAAAAGAAAAATAAGATATATGTTATATTAATTAGGGATAAAGTTTGAATTTTACTATTTAAAATGTGAAATTCAACTTTTCTTGCTAACTTTTAGTAAATAAATATATTTAAACATTTTTCTTATTTTTTCATAAATAAAGAAATTTATTGGTTATAATAGTGTTGAGTTTTCAAAGTTATGTTTTTATAATGGAAATGGATTTAGTACTATCAAAAATCTTTAGGGCATCCAAAATATTGAAGTTTAACAAGTGTAAAAAAGATTATGATAAATCTTTGCCTTAATCCCGGAATTTTTCAGAATCTTAATTGGGTTATTCTGTGGGTTTTTTAGACTACTGCTTTTGGGTTTACTTGGAGATTTAACTCCTACTTATCTTCTACACACTGAATGGGATTCCTCATCATAAATACATCACCCGGATCCTGAAGAGAATTGAACCTTTGATGAATGCTATAATTGAACCTGTGATTAATGCTATAATTGAACATGTGATGAGTGCTATAACAACCAGCGTCATCATCATCATTTAAGAAAAACCCCACCACATCATAAATATAATTGTTATTTGAGTTACTTAAATCTTAATTAGTTGGAAGTGAGATATCGAGTCCAACTAAATTATATGGTTAAGATATAATTTTTAGACTATTTATTTATATGTGGAATCATTCTAATGTAAACTAAGTTTTGGTGTGTAACTAGTTTCTCAAATTGGTATCTGTATCTAGACGGTTTCCTTATACAACTAGCAAGTAAAATAGTTGGCACCCATGTACTTCACTAGATGGAAGTTCTTTGATTGTGTCTAAAGCAACTATTTTAAAATATCTAGTGGAAGTAAAACTCAATATGGATGGTTGTCCATATATTTTGGCACTTGTTGATGTAGGGAAGGATCCCTAGTTTATTGAAGATGTGAGAGTGGTCTTGTAATGAGGTTATGTGACAACTCGGTATGTTGTTTAGTAATTGAATTAGGGAGATCTAGTAATTGAATATGAGAGATTCAGTAATTGAAATCGGGAGAAGTAATTGAATTCAGGAGACGATAATTGAGATTAAGTTATGCTACAACTTGCTATGTTGTTAATCCAACTTCCTCACTACACCTTTAAGGTTTTGTGATAGAACTTGATGGAGTTCCCTATGCGATTTTGATTTTTTTTTAAAAAGCTAATGAATACTTTTCAAACAAAAACATCAAAGAAAAGTACTTGTTAATGGAGGGATTTGGACATTTAACTCCTAATATTCAGTCCAACTAAAATAGTACCTAGTTTATTTTCTCAACTATGTGATTATATGGTTAACATATAATTTCTATATTCACCCATGTATTTATATGTGTAACTAATCTAATGTAAAATGAGTTTTGGTGTGAAATTAGTTTCTTATTCTCTTTTCTATAGGATTTTTTCCTTTTTCCTTATTAGGATAGTTTGTAATTGGTACCTTATCTATCCTTGTTCTGGGGATTTATTTATATATTTTTTATGTTCATTTCATACTTCTTAGTTAAGGGGCTTTTTTGTTTTTATTTATTTATTTATTTTTATTTTTATTCCACAATTCTTAATTAAGGGTGATACTGTTCCTTATTTGCAAAGCTATGTTGTTGCAATGGGCCAATTATGGTGAGTTATTATCTCCTCGATTGTCATAACTATATTTAACTAACACCACACTCATTTATGTATATTTCAATTGACATTAATAAAACTCTTGTTATAATCTATGTTAATTATTTATCTTTACAAATTTCTATCATTTTTATTGTTTTGGTGGAATTTGTAATATTTTATTGTTTAAACAATTAGGAAAATTATAAAGACTCTAAAACTTAAAATTAAGATTTTATTCAATTTATGAACCAAATTAAAAAAAATATCTCCAAAAAAATATCACATCATTAAACCACTACTAATTAAAAAAAAAAAAAATCAACTCATTAAACCACTATGGTTTAACCATTTATTAAATACTACACTCAATTTACATTGGAATTTAGTTATTTGTACATAAAACTTAAATTAAGGATACATAAAGTGTTATTTTTTCCATATTCACTTGTAATTTACGGAATACAAAATTACTAAACCACAAAGAATTGATGTAAATAACATATGAAATGGATGTCAAGCACAACTTTTCTCATGAAAAAACGAGAATGGAAACATTTTATGTTAAAAGGCACTAAACCTTAGTGCCTTCTTTACATTAGATATTGTATTGTAACACACATATTACTATAAAACAACAAATAACTTTAGGTCAACAATTAGGATACATGGGGTTACAATATTAAATGTGATTCTTTCTAGATCTAGCTCTTCCAAGTGTAATATTAAGTATTATTAAAGATGATAGTTTATGTTTTTGAATTTCTCAATTCCCTTCAAAGTGAAATGTGTAGTACTTATCCATTTAGGTTTGAGTCAATCTACTAATATAATAGAAACTTAGGAATCCACAATTGGTATATGTATTTGTATTCAAATTTTAATTATGTTGTAGTGTATCATGCCATATCATGGTTCTCACTATTTACTCAAAAAACTTTTGCTGTTTGAATCTATTTTTTATGTCCAAATTATTTGAGTTCAATAATTATGGATATGATTTCTCTCTCTCTCTCTCTCTCTCTATATATATATATATAATTTAAAATTAAGTGTTTCATATTCATTTCCAAGCTTAGTAAAAATCAATAATTAAAAATATATAGTCAAATTAATTGTTATAATTTAATAGTCAGTTAATTTACTCTTTATTTCACTATTTAATTTGTTGTTAAACTTTTCATCTTTCCTTGATGATGAACCACACTAGTTGGTTCAAAACAGGTCGACTAAAATCTATAGATGTGATTATTGCCGAAAGATGTCTGAGCACTAATATTTTTTTTTGAAATATTTTATTTGTTGTAGATTGTATATTATTTCTTTTTAATATAAATATTTCATATAAAATAATTTAATTATTTTTTTTATGTTATTAATTCTTGCTTCACCAGGGACTATAACACTTGTGTCACTATCAAATTCCATTGATTATTGATTTTTTTACCCATTTTTTGCAATTTTAACACGAAAATGTTGAATATTTTTCTTCTTCTATAAATTCAAAAATCATTTTCTAATTTATGAAAATCTTATTTCTAATTTACCATTGGATAAGCAAGTTTTGATGAGACAAAATTCCCCTAGTGGAGGGTGGTTTATTTTCGCTCTTTATGAGTGCCTAACAAATCATTTTAAAATTTAAAAAAAGGCTAATTTTGTGAGTCGTCATTGCGTCGATCAATTCTCTAAAATTGTGTTGACAATGATGAAAACTGCCAACATAGAGGGGGTTTCCTTGATATGAAGTCCCAACTAGATGTCACACCATTTGGAGTAGGGGCCATATCCAAGAATTCAACTCGGTCACCATTATGTTGATCTTAAACATATACTTGGCTGCAATGGACACCACAAGATATTATGCACAAAAAAATGAGATAAACAAGAGAGTTAACTTTGTGAGACACCAATTGCAATGCACACAAATTTCTTTCACTAGTGGGAAAAGAGAGAGTGAGCCTTTAGAAGAAAAGTAATAGTATTATCCTAATAAAGGCACACATGAGCATATAAAGAATCATTTGATAACCTACAACATAGTTCACAAGGTGACAACGATCATAATTTAGGCAAGTAACAACACACATCCAATAAGATATATACCAAAGATAACGAAATAGTTCATTTTCTTTAGTATGTATGAACAAATACATATACCAAAAACATTAAAAGAATAGTCTTACAACATCCATGATACATGCATGAGAATGCGTAACCTCTGATGACTTCATATATTAAGTAAAAGTTCCAAGTGCAGAATTACAATAGTTTAACTCTAGCCCAATACTGGAACATGAAGCTTCCACTTGCTCCTCCAAAGAATATTCTCTCCTATGCTAAGCTAGAGAAGCTAAGGATAAGAATCTAAATGTCCAAGCCCTTTGCTTGAGTTATGAGGGTTTATTTATAACAAGTGAGGTGACCTTTCACCTCTCCTTGTGACTCTTGAGCTCCCTCATGAATCTTGGGCTTCCATATGAATTTTGAGCTCCTCTTATACCTTTGAGTTACCTAATGACTCTCCATATTCCTTAGATAACTCTTGGAATTCCATTCACACATTTTTTATTTTTTTCATTCTTTTCCAAATATAAAATTACATATGAAAAAAATGTGGCTATAGCCATGAGACAAAATAATACATCATGTTAAACTTAAGGATATTGTAACTCGATGACTGTAACATGTAGTTCCATTTTAAGATGTTGCTACCAAGCTTTATACTAGATTTCTATGTGTTGGTAGATCTAGATTATATATGATTTTACTCTCTAAAGCATTTGAATATATAGTCTTGGTGTTTGCCTAAATGTTGTTCCACAATAAGATTAACTTCATGTGTATCTTTGTTGGATAGGTCACATATTTCAAAATAGACTCTCTTTTCACCTTCAGCTCATCCTCATAGGTAACTTGTCTAATATTGTATAAGAAATAGTTTATCTCCTCTCTTATTACATTCTTACATTTTAATTTTGTAAATGTACAACCAAAAGGTATCTTATGAATCCTCACCAAGGCATTGAATCCATGGTACAATCATGAATATGGTTATGTGGTGTTGGTTACAAAAGTATGTAGTTATTCATAGACTTGTATAAACATCCTATTTTCTTCATTGTCCATTTCAACATCCTTCCTTCCTTTCCTAACCAACATCGTAGGTATATTCAAGTACTTGGTGCCCCACTGCTAGACCACATTTATGGTTGTATAACATGTCTTTAGGACCATCACCATATCTTGTGATCCTTTATGCACTTCTTGCAAGAGCACCACTGCCTCATGTAGAGTGATCATATCATCATACAACTGCATCATTTCATCTTCTAGTGGCTTGATTTCCTCTAGTATTATTGCCTTCAATCCCTCTCTACTATAAATTGTGAAAGAAAATATCTAATTATCAACCTTGATATGATCAATCTATTTCTTTGATGTATCCAAGCATTTATCTAATTGTTTACTCATCTTCATCAAGAGATTTGTATTATTTTCGGTTGTAACTGCAATGGTTGTATTCACTGAAGAAACTGCTTTTAGATTCTTCCTAGAGCTCAACACAATCACCTTCTTTATGTTAATGGAAATAGGATGATCAGGATCATTGAGAAAGTACCTTAATATTTCTTTTACAATTATTTTATTTAGCTCATCAAAGGCGAAGTTTGAAATATACATGAGTCTGTCATCACGTGGAGGATGTATTCCCATTTCAATGAACAAGAGGTAGCCACCAGTAAGAGGAGGCGAGGTTTGATAGGTATATTGTTCTGTGATAGGATCGATATCCATCTTCTACATCCTGGGCCTGCATATCTTCCTCCAACTTTCTCGCAAATTCTTCCTCCTGTTTCCTTTTATATTTTCCCTCTACTATTAACTTTTGTCATTCCTATTCTTTAGTTTTCATCTCTTAGCGATTCTTATTTTTTCTTCTTTTATGCTTCCTCTTCTCTTTTCTTATTCAATTCTTCCTTCTTCTTCTACACGTCTTCCCACTTCTTCTTTTCCTATTCTTATTTCTATTTGTGTACTCCTTCTTATGCTCTTCTTCTTGTTTTTTCTCTTCTTCATGCTTCCTTATCTATTATTCTTATCATTCTTTTATATTCATTTCATCCTCAATTATGCCCTTTATATTACGATCTGCTTTGAATTTCCTTCTCCTTTCCTCTTCTGAATCATGCTTTATTTTCCTCTTCGTTTCAACATAAACTTGAGCGACAACTTCCTACTATGTTCATTCTAGATCGATATTTGGTATGTGAGATGTATGAGAAGGGCATACCTCATCACCTGATTTAACTTATTGGGAAGAATTATAAAAATTCTTAATCCTCTCCTCATTATCCCAAGAGCCTGAAACATATCGCTAGGCAAAGTGCAACTTTGCAAAATGTCACTTGCACACTCCCTTGGGGTCATACTCATGGAATATCATTTCTTTGAATTTGAGGTGACTAAGTTCTTGAACCTTGGATTTTGCTACCCTTATAATATTTAATTGATAAGACCCCACTTACAGAGGGAAGTTTTTCCAAGGTGTCTTCTTCTTCTCCAATAGTTGTGACAATCTTGAACAAAGCAGGTAACCAATCTCATGCATGACCACCTTCTAGTTCACATACAACGATAAATATTGTAGTTTCTTATAGGATTTGAAGACTTTGATATAGGTGCCTTGAGAAGACAAAAACCAATATTAAACTTCAATAATGACTTCTTTGGCTTGATCGATCATGCAGGGTGCCTCAACTTCAAATATCATCTCGCAAAGTACTATAAAGAAGTGCTCATATATTTTTTCATAAAATCCCCTATAACTAACTTCTGAAAGTAGACTATAATAAATGTTGACAGAGAATCGTTATTGAGTCTATTTCCACTCTAGACCCAGCAACAAATTTCTAGTGAAGATTCTTTCAAGGAGGTATGCAGACACATGTAATCGAGGTTATCATCTTTGTGCATCCTTTTTCACCTTGGACACATTTATCTATAGCTGGTGGGCTAAGATATTTAACCAGTTGTAGATATTTCCTTATGTAACAATCATGTAAAGCATGTAAATCCATCTTTCTTGATAGAACTTAGTTCTTTCCCACCCATACAGTCTCCAACACATAGCCATGAGGTACTGGTAGTAGTTCCTTAAGGATTTTGTCCTATATATTCCCTCTGGATTTTGGCGAAATTTAGTTGGTTCTTGCAACCATGATCTAATCACATCATTTATATTCAAATTGTTAGTACCTTATAAATTATAGGATCTCAAGGTGACTGGATACTTCATTTTCATGAAAGGTTTTCATTATTGAAAGGATTTTCAAAATTCAAATGATTTCAAATAAAAATAAAAATAAAAAAGAGAAAGAAAATAGGGTTTAAAAGAAAAGAGAAAAGAATGAAAAGAAAAAGAAAAAGAGAAAAAAGAGAAAGAAGAACCCCAAAAAATAAATAAAACAGAAAGTGCTGCAAGTCCAAATGCCACTAATGTTTAGATAGGTATGTCCAGTCATACAGTTTAATCATGGCTGGGTAGTTTTCAATTTCTGTTGATAGGTTAGAAATAAAGATTTTCCAAACCGTTTAATCTTGTCTTATCAGTATATAGGTAGAAAATGAGACTACTTCAACAACTTAATCTGAACCAATAGGAGAAATAAGGATAGGGGTTAGTTTAGAATGTTAAAAGAAAAGGTTCAGGGTCTCCAATCCTAAATGCACCATGCAAAGGAAGGAAAACAAGTTAGATGAGTAATTCGGGTAGGTAGAGATGCAAAGGAGGAACAAGCGAAAGGAAGAAATTAAAGGATGTATTCAAAATCCTCTGAGGGCTATCCACTCTATTTAAGGTGTTCTTCAAGTCCCGCCAAGCACCAAATCACAGTTCGTGGATTCAAAAGAACAACGCCAAAAGAAATTCTAAAGACTATGATATCGGGCTGAAGGAATTCCCACCTTTCCTACCACATCACTTTCCTGCTCCCCGCGCTCTGCACTTCACAAGTTTCAAAAGGTAGAGCTAAAGGAATAAGGTAAATATATGCGATATGCGATGCATCTAGGCACCACCTTCCCTCCACGTCACCTCCCATTTCCCTGAACATCGCACTGCGCAAGTTTAAAGTTTTTCCCCTAGTGATGATAACTAACTTACTCGAAGAGTGATTTGTGATAGCCATGGGGCCCTCCTACCACGTCACATCCCTGTTCCCCGCACTTCGTACTTCACATAATTTAAAGTTTACTTCTTCCACACACAGCTTAATCCTCCGATGTGCGATGTACGATAACTGCTAGGTCCCATCTCTTCACCACGTGAGGTTCTCCCCCAACGCTCATCCCTTGACCCAAGCCCACGGTCACGTCACCACGTCGCATCACCGTTAATCATCCCCATCGTTTCCCTTCTTCTCTGCCCCTCACCTTGCCATCAATGACTATCGATTCATTTTATCCCCCCTTCAGCATACATGCATTAACAAAAGGGATTGGGGGGGGCGGGGGGTCCGAAGTGGGTGATATCCATTACCGCCTCCCCCTCCACGTGTCGCACTCCCACTATTTCGCACCCCCCTTCCCCATTACCGCTTACCACTAGAGACCCCTTCTAAAATTTGGTTTCCGTGCTCCACAAACCATTGTCGCTCATGACTGTTCCTAATTCTTTCACGCCATGTCCTCCACCACCTGTCTGTTTCGCCATGTCACATCCCCTCCTGCCAATAGCATCGTTACACCATGAATGGTCGAGCTGTTATCCAACAGACCCACGCCAACTCAACGATTATCCTTTAGCGACCTATTAATGCCCGATTTCACCGCAGCACCAATGTTTACCTTGCAGTTTCTATTTGAATTTCCTCGAGCTATGATACTTGTGAACTTCTGCAAAGGAGATCATGACCTGCTACTGTGGCTGAAGGGTGAACTACACGTCAAGTAAGGAACATCAGTGCTCTGCGAGCCTGATTAAAATCTCGGTTCAGGTAATTCAATTTCGACCCTGATCCCCTTTGGTCTTACCTCATTCCCTAGTATCATTTCATACAGTTTCTCCTTTCTTTATTCCCATTCTCTTGCAACCCATTCTCCATTGGAGATGAATCAAAGAGTAAAAAGAAAAAGAAGTCATGCCTCCCAAGGCAGATCAACATTCTTTCAATCCCATGGTCTACCCCGAGGTAGAATTAGACCATATTCCCCTAGCTGACAGTGATTACAAGATACACGAAACAGAGTCAGACCTCGACATGTTCGATGTCTACTGTTGGCTCGAGGATAAGCTCCTTGACAAAGAAGATGGCATCAGCTTGTGGAATACCAAGCTCCCATACTAGATCTTCCCTAGGACCCATAGCTTCCCTGAGCTAATTAGGAAATGTCAGTCTTGCTAAGACATTAGGCAAAGAGCCATAGTGAACTCTGAAGGAGAAATTTTGTTTCATGTAAATGCCCCATCCATCCAGGAAATGTTGCAGGCCCCCATTGTTGAGAACACTATCTCTTTTTCATATGAGGCCCTTATAGGATTATACGAAGGGCTATGTTTTGCCAGAAGAGCCAAAACCTTGGAGCTTTGCATGAACCACCATGCCCCAATACTTGCTACTAGTCCCCCATATCCATCATACTCCTTCCGAGAAAGGACCCAACAAATTGTCAGTATCCTGACATAGTTGTTAGGTTATCATAACGATCAGTGGATAGATGAAACCATAATTGGTTTCTTGTCCATCCTCTCTACGTAAGTACATCACATTGTTATGTTCAAATATGCTCATTTCCTTGCTGATGCAATCCATGATCAGTTCATGAATTTTCAAGCAAAAGGGGTATTAAAATATAAATATGTGTTGGTACACATGTTCACCTATTTTCAATCCATCAAGCTCGAATTCGACATGAAAAATCAAGGCGAGGACTCTCAAGCCCAATCTGTCATTTTTTGGAAAACTCTATTGAGAAAGGAGAAAGAATACTATTCATACAAGGACTTTGTGGATTTTTTTTTCATCTGAGAATCAGTGCACTCAGGAGAAACATATAGCCAAGGGTCAGTGAAGGAATCAAGAAAGTGATGGAGCTGATAGATTAGATCAGGACAACAGACTAGTATCTCTACCAGAACTACATGGAGATCAGGTTTTCTGGCAGTGAATTGGCTCCCTATAAGCTACCCAAATACCTCTCCATGAGGGTCTTGTTCCTGGAATACATAAGGCAAATGATAGATGATGACGAGCTGCATTTTGTTTCGGCCAAGAAGAGATTAAAATTCAGGATCAAATCCCAAATAGGCCCATTCATCTACAACAACATGGCAGGAGGGGGAGAGTCATATGGAATACTGAAAGAGATGAAATTCACACCCAGTTTCACCTGGTCCTATGATCCAATGGGGATCATCTCCAGGAAGAGGGTAGAAAACAAGTCCACTCCATACATCCATACCCACATACTTGAGATAGAGAAGTACATGAATAAATAAGAATGTGTGGCAGACACACTCAAGGAGGCTGAAGAACAGGTCATCTCTACCTCAGGGATCCAGACACCAACTCCACAAGAGAGGAAGACAACAGGAGTTTAAGAAGACAAAGGAAAGGATCCTGAAAATGAAATAGGAAGCAAGAGGACTCAGGAGGATCAAACAGACATGGAGATCAATTCCCCCATTAAGGAATTTAGAATGAGATATAGGAATAGGGCCACGATCAGCATGGGCCTTCACCAAGGAAATGGGAAAAACCAACAAACTGCCATCACAATTGGGAATTCACCAAGTTCATCTTTAGTAGGTGGCCACCCAATCTTCTCCATTTCCTCTGCCACCATGCCATTCCAATAGTTGAATGTGCAAACTCCCACACCTACTTCCACTACAGAACAAGAGGATGAAAAATCTATAGCACATTCAATGAGATCAATAGAAGGAATGAGGTTCTCAAGACCAGCACCTATAATCAATTTTGGAAACAAACAAGCAGCTCCCAGAGTAGACTCGTATTAGTCTTTGATTGTGAGAAGGGAAGAATGAGGATGGCATTCTTGGAAGCACAAGTTCC
Source organism: Pinus albicaulis (assembly GCA_034641835.2). Taxonomy (NCBI): domain Eukaryota; kingdom Viridiplantae; phylum Streptophyta; class Pinopsida; order Pinales; family Pinaceae; genus Pinus; species Pinus albicaulis. Next base: position 67,686,645 of record CM076584.1, read on the forward strand.
TCTACCCAAAGGTGCAACGGACTACAAGAATACGTCATTTTAGTTTAATGCAAAGAAAATACACCCAATAGACCAGATGGAGATGCATAAGAAGATTGGGGAAATGGTATCCTCCACCCTAACTAGCACAACCATGAGTCTCTCAAAACTACAGGTGACCTTGTCCAATGCACAATCACAATTAAAATTGGAAAAGATCTCTGCCATGGTCAAATATTCTAAGATAAAGTCTTTGGACGAATTAGTGATGCAACTCGAGTACAATCCATCAAAAATAGTATTGTCACAAATCCTTGTGAAGAAGAAGACCACATACATAGCTACTTTGAGGAGGCAGCTTAAGATTCTAGTAATAGAAGACCCTATCGCAAAAGAGATAGAAGCCACTGAGGCAAAGAAAGCAAATATGCTGCAACTAATTGTGGAACAAGCGGAGTAGATCAAGAAAATGGAGGATTATATGTCCAAGATGATCAAATAAAGATAGAAAGTCATAAGGGATGCAGTGAAGGGGGGCAGAAAAAGAAGCATCTAAGGCCATGATTCCCATATAGGTAGTTCCTTTCATAGTCATCCCAACAGCCACAAAATCCACATGAGCATCAGGGGAAAGTACTAAATAGCTAGCCAAGGCAATGGAGAACATGTCTCTATAGTAATCATAGATCAAAAGACTATGGAATCAACTCAATGATCTGTTGGAGCAACTCAAAGGAAAAGACACTGCACATGCCACATAATTCCAGATTAGAAAAAATCTAAATGAAAGTTTGCACAAGTCTCTTGAGGAGTCCCCAATTAGTAGCATGATGGGAAGAATCAAGAAAATAATATGGTTGGATATAATTGAGTCTGTAAATGATTTATGGCCCTCAATTTAGATAATTTGTTAACAAAGGGATCTAATTGATGTAGTGAAGGTGGCCATCAAGATAACAAATGAGGAACTTAGAGATAAGCCCTGAACTGCCAACAACATCATTAGATTCCTGAATTCCAAGAGCATCCATGAATTGGAGCAACTGGAAGTGGTTGACAGAAAAACCTCTCTTCTTGAAGTTAAAAGGGCATTAAATAAGAAGAGTCCGGTCACACAGCTAGAAGAAAGATGCCATCGCTTGGAGGTTGGGGTGAGTAGGTTTTTTAACAATATTGAGCCACTATACAATAGAGGCTTTCCATCCTTGTTTGTCATCAACGATAAAATGATGTCCAAGATGGATTATGTAAATAATCTCACAGAGATCTCCGAGGACATAGCGAAATTATCAAATTTGAGGAACACCATTACCAGGAAAGAATTCTATGAGACCATCAGCAACAATTTCTTCATACAGCACAAGATGAAGCACATTTTTCAGCAGAAACCAATATTCGTGAAGTACACATAGACCGACGAAGTCTACAGGAAGCTAAACAGGACCAAGATCCCGACCCGAGAAAGTTGGGAAAATCTATGCAGGCTCTAGGAAGGATGATAACTCAGTTGAGTGAAGAAGCTGACAACTCATTGACTTTTCAGTAAAGAACACATCCAGTGTATCAGATCCTCCAGCATATAAAATCATCACAACATCAGATAACGACTCCACGAGGACATCAAGAATCTGTCGGAGGTCTATTCCAACGAAGGGACACTTCTAATCCTACTTCGGACATCTGTATAGAGACAATCACATGTGAACGTGCTTTAGATGTGCAGGCCCATTTTTCAGTTACCCCTATGGTAAACGAACCTAACAGCAACACAGTGCGAATAGTTAAATAAAAATTTTCATTCTGTAACAAGGGTTGGACCCTAGTTTTGTAAACACTTTTCATTACAAGTATTCTCATTTTCAATCTGGAGCATCAATAAAGAGACTATTCTACAAGATTCAAGTGTTGTGTGTCCTGGTGATGTATTTTTGCTCATTCATGTTTAATTTTTTTCTCACTGTAATCTCTTAATGTGTCCATTTATAATACCATTTGTAAAGTAGGAAGGTTATATTAAGATTTTTTGTTTCAGAGTACCTCAATTCTAACTGTCTTTACAATTTCAATGTTTTCTTCTGATGTATGATTTAAGAATTCTTAGTTTCTCTTGAGTCATTACTGAAAGCACTTTCTCCACCCCATAATTACACTAAGCTATAAAGACCCGTATTCTTAGGTAGCTTGCCTTGCAATCACTCTGGGATTTGATGTGTACACCCAGCCTATTTTGACTCCATAGCTCAATGGAAATTTTTTAGGAAAGACCCCTTTATCCAACCAAGAACAAAAAAACTCTTACTTTCAATTTACCTAGCCTAACATCAGTAAAATTAAACAAATCTAAATCTAATAGAGAGATCCCTCTCTTAGTCTAGGAGGGCTAGATCTTAGGCTTCAAGCGATTTTGATGTTGTGATTTATAGTTTAGTCTTGCCAATCTTATAAATTATAGAGTGGTAGCATATTGGCGACCATACTCGGGACAATCTGAAAGTTTCAATTCTCACTCGATTTCAGAAACCCCAACTAAAAAACACTTAATGACACAAATTTATTTTAAAGATTGGTTTCCTCCAATTTTCCTTAATCTATTGTCTGTGATTTTGAGCTAAGTTATGGCTCCCCAAAGAATACCCACTAGATCTCATCCAAATCCTAATCCTCCTCCTATCATAGATAATCCTGGGAAAATATTGAGGAAACTTCCCAAAACGGAGAGTTCAACCAGTAAAAAGGTTCTTCATAGATCTAACTCCTTACCTGATATCTTTTTCACTTTGAAAGACATTCAGTTTGATTTTTAGTTTGAACTAGGTCTATTCAGAACCAAATATCAAAATTGGACTAACCTCATAGTTTTCGATCCCTCCATATTCTTTACCACCACATATCCACCCCCACCCATCGTTCATCTCCCTCCACCACCTCCACTAATCATGTCAACATGATATGCCCCATTGGTGCTACTAGTACCTATACCTCCTATGCCTCAAGAATATCATTCCAAAATTCCCCAGCTTTGATAGCACTAGCCCAACAAAGAACTCCAAAAGCACATTGATAAGATGCAATGAATTATCAAGCTGACTTACAAGAAATTGATGATGATAATGTCCAAACTTGAGGATGTTTGCCCAAAGTTTAGGGGGAGCCAAAAAATGGTTTAGAGTTATAACTCCTAATAGTATCTATGATATCCCTACTCTCTAACAAAAATTCATGAATAGGTGGTAAATCAAGAAAAACCCAGTGTAGATTCTATCCGAGTATGAAACTATCAAAATATCCAGGTGGTAAATCAAGAAAAACCCAGTGCAGATTCTATCCGTGTCTGAAACTATGAGAATATCCCCTAAAGAGAGTGTGCAAGATTACTATGGTAGAATCAACACCTTATATAATGAACTCCTGGTTAATATGAGACCACTCCACGGGATAGTCGTACTGAAATTACCAGATGAATTTAACCCAGACATGGCCTACCAACTGAGGGAAAGAGACTCATAAACCTTAGAGGAAATGTAAAAGAATGTTGTGAGTGTAGAGGCAAACTTTTTAGCTAAAAGGGCTAGGATGAGGAATGAGAGGAGAGTCACAATTAGGGAAGAGCCCCTACCCTCTATGTTTGATTCCAAAATCGACAATTTGGTAAGGACTATGGAAAGGATGAGTTTGAATGAAAGGGAAATGAATAGAGAAAATCAACCAGCAGCCCAAAATAGAAATTAGAACCCAAGGAGAAACCCTCCAGAAATTAGACAAAGAGAGCAAAGAGGTCCTGATCAGCAGATTATACCCCCTTTCAAATAAAACTATGTGGATGATGATGAAGGAACAATGGAGGAAGTTGAGGAAAACCATATTAATTTAATGGGGATTGATGGAGATAATCATATTTCACTCACTGAAGAAGAACAATAGTTGTTCTCACTAACCCAAACAGACCTCGGATATGAAGAATCTAATGACTAGAAACTAGGTGTTGACAACGCCATAATGGATTTCAATACACAATTTAAATTAAGGAGCAAGAAAGGTTTAGAAAATTATAATAAGAAGGATTTAGAAATTCCTACAAAGAAAGAATCTGAATTTGGTGTCAACAAAACAAAAAAAAACAAAAAGAAAAATGCAACTAACTCAGAAAAGAAAAATATAGAAAGATGTAACAAAAAAAAAAACTAACATTCCTACCACGAATGTTCAAACAAATATCCCCAATACTAACAAACAACTTGAGGTTGCCTAAAGAATAGAGGGCGAAAGAATTGAGTTGTCAAATCCCCTAAAAACTCAAACACCCTTCACTATTGAGACCGAACTTGCCAAAGTGAAGATTTCTATCCCTCTCATTGAATTGATTAACAAAAATTTCTACCATTTTCAGGTCATCAAAGTGCTCAATACAGGGGAAGCTAAGATATTGTCAACTTAAATGATGATCAACCTCAACTTTTGTTTGGGCTAGAGGTTGAGGGAAGATCACAGGAAGGAGGTGTCCCTCCTTTTTGTTTTAGCCTAAATGTTCATGACAAGATAATTCATAATTCCATGCTCGATTCACGGGCCTCACACAACCTTATGCCAAATCAGCAGACCCTATAGGGATTTATACTCATTTGATTCTAGAAAAGTCAAGTGCTTATATTGGATCAAGGATATTTGTATCACTGCCCAAATACCTCTCAAAAAGCTTAGTGGATTGACATTGGCGTGGTTGACATTCCCCAAAATACAAAATGATGTTATCTCGCTTCATGGGGGGGGGGGGGATTACAAGCAACTCTGCAACTAGACATGACTTACACTACCATTCCGGTGTTTGGTCAATCGAGAAGGCTTTATAGGGAAACCTTGATGATGTACATAGTAAGTAGCTAGGAGGCACCTCAAAATCACCCTCTGTACTCTGTTCGCACTGACCTTGATTCTTTCATTTTGTTTAATGATTAAGACATTGGATCGCTAGTTTCCCTTATAGAAGAGGTTCCCACTGAAAATAATGACATTCAAATAAAAACAGAGCAACCCAATCCAACAAATGAACCTCTTTGGAGCATGAGTTTTGATGGATCATATGGAAAATATGGCCTAGGAATAGGAATTTGGTTGTATAACATAGGATACAATAGTGCATAGGTTAATTCATAAAAATTAAATTTTCATTGCACCAACAACATTGTTGAGTATGAAGCTTTTCTCTTGGGACTACAAATTCTGAAAACATTGGGGGCAAAAAGGATCTTTGTGCATTGGGACTCTGAATTGGTCATAAACCAAGTTAAAGGTTTGTATGCAGAGAAACACCCTACGTTAAGAGCTTATATAAACACAGTCCTCGATTTCTTGAGAACCTTTGAGGAATATGACCTAGTAGTAATCCCCAGAAACTAGAATGTGATAGAAAACTGCTTGGATTTTTCAGCGAGTACCTACAAACTGCCTCACCCTAACAAGCATCATATAATTGAGGTCAAACACCGGCCTTCAATGCCAGACAACTTGAGTTATTAGAAAGTGTTTGGTAGTGATAAACAAATCAAAAGCTTCCTGCAATCCAAAGATGAATTCGAAGACAATAATTTAGACATGGATTGTGAGGGAGATAGCCTCCTAGATGAACCAAGTACTGAAGGAAAACAAATTGTTGATATGGAAACTCTTATTTTCAATGTAAATACCACTGTAAATATCCCCGCTAAAAAAACTGTACATAATACAAAAAACCAAAAAGACCCTAAAAAAGAAGAATTTGATGTACTCCAACTTAAGGACAATAACGTTCGAGAGGGATAGTCCGTTTGGAAGAATTATTTGACTTTAATGACGTAGCCAAGAAGCCCAAAATGGAACCGACTGGGGCAGACATTGAAGAATGTAATATAGGCACAAAAGATAACCCCAAGATCATCAAATTATCCAAATCTCTGTCTGTTTTTATGAACAAGAGATATATAGCCCTATTCAATGAATTTATTGATGTGTTTGCATGGAGCTATGAAGATCTAAAATACTATGATACCAACATCATTCAACACAAGATCCTAATTAAAGAAAATCAAAAGCCATTCAGACAAAAGTTACGAAGAATAAACCCTATTTTAATTCCTCTTGTGGAGAAAGAGATCAAGAAGATGTATGAAGCAAAAAACATAGTGCCACTCAGGTACTCCCAATGAGTTTCCAATATTGTCCCAACCAGGAATAAAACCGGCGAGAAAAGACTCTTCATTGACTTCAGAAACCTTAATAAGGTATCTCTTAAGGACAACTACCCCTTACCTAAGATGAATCACATATTACGAAGGGTAGTGGGCTCCAGTAGGATATCTTTGTTGGATGGTTTCTCTGGCTACAATCAATTGTTAGCGCACACTAATGACCAACGTAAGAGGACTTTTAAAACTCCTCGGGGAACTTTCATGTATGTGAAAATGCCCTTTGGACTAATGAATGCTGAATCTACCTTCCAAATAGCCATGGAAATTGCATTTTCTGATGACATTGGCCATTTTATTGTGATTTATTTGGGCGACATCACGGTGTTTTCTAAAACCGATGAAGAAAATCTAACACACATGAGAAGTTTTTTTGAGAAATGCAGAAAATTTGGACTCTCCCTAAACCCTAAGAAGACATTGTTTGAATTAGAAGAGGTAAAAATATTAGGCCATATTATCTCTAAGGATAGAATCAAAATTTACCCTAGAAGAACTGAGGGAATACTAAAAATCATCCATCCCAGAAATTTGAAAGAACTCCAATCCTTCATTGGTAAAATAAATTTTCTAAGATGATTCATACCTAACTTGGCAAAACTTTTAAGAAACATCATTAACATGCTAAAGAAGGGGACATAAATAAAGTGGACCATGGAAGTGAAACAATCTTTTGACTTGGTCAAGCTAGCACTGACAAAGGCTCCAGTACTAATTAGTCTAGATTTCACTAAAGATTTCATGATTTTTTCGTTTGCATCTGAACAAACTATTGTTGCAGTTTTGTTACAGAAGAACGATGAAAGACAAAAACATCCAATAGCCTTTTTTAGCAAGGCATTAAGAGACGTGTCTCTGAAATATAACGTCATGGAAAAAAGGATTTTGCATTGGTTAAAGAACTAAAATATTTCATAGTCTATATTTTACATTCACATATCATTTATTATGTTCCAAATGCAGTGGTAAAAGAAATCCTAACACAAAAAGGTCCTGTGGAAAAAGAGGGAAATGGAGTGCAGTGATCCTAGAGTATGATTTGGAAATCAAGCCTACCAAGTTCATCAAGGGCCAACGGCTAGCTGAATTGATGGAAAATTCTAATTTACACACACTAGACATCAACATGGTACACGCATTAGATAATCAAGAGGAAATGTCAATTCCACTAGTCAATGAAGCTTTCCTAAATTCTCCATGGCATGCTGACATCTTTTATTTACTTTATAATCTGAATGCTCCTCCTAGTTATCTAAAATGAAGGCTAGGTTTCTTAAACACAAAGTTGTTAAGTTCTGCATTTTGGAAAATGTTCTGTATTGGAAAGATATGGGAGATGTTTTGCTTAAATGTTTACTAAAGAGTGATGGAAAAAGAGCAATGCAGGAGTTCCACAGAGGTGACCATGGTGGTCATCTCTATTGGAAAACCATTACTAAAAAAATCATGAGAGCTAGTTTTTATTTGCCCACCATTTTCCATTATGTCCATAAGATGGTTACCGCCTGTCATAAATGTCAAATGGTTGAGGGAAAGAGGAATCTACTGCCCTTGCCCCTGAAACCCATTTTTGTAGAAAGCCTTTTCCAGCAATGGGGGTTAGAATTTCTAGGAGAAATTCACCCTCCATTATCTACTCAACAAAAATGGATCCTTACTTCTATGGATTATTTCACCAAATGGATAGAGTCCACCCCTTCCCAGAATGCCACTAACTCAGTCATCATAAAATTCCTAGAAACCAACATCCTATCTAGATTTGGTTGTCCTAGGAAAATCATTATAAAAATGCTGCAGCCTTCAAATCCAAAAGGATGGTTGACTTCTATCACAAATATCATATAACATTGGGGCATTCGAAAACCTACTACCCTCAGGGTAATGGATTGGCTTAATCTTCCAATAAAAGCCTGGTGACCATCATCGAAAAGCTTCTAGAGGAAAACAATAAATCATGGTACAACAAGTTGGTCAATGCTATATGGGCTGGTAGGCTCACCACAGAGAGATCAATTGGCATGTCTCCATAACAATTGGTTTATGGAATGGATGCAATATTTCCTTCTTCCTTGGGAGTTCCATTAATGAAACTAATTCAAGAAATCCAAGCTAAACCAAATGACATCTAAAAATGATTAATGACACCATTCATCTGCAGTAGTCCAAAGAAGAAGTTTACAATAGAACCCAAGTGATGCAAGAGAATATCAAGAATATGTTCGACTAGAGATTCAAGGCAGATGATTTCATATTAGGTGACAAGGTTCTGAAATGGGGTTCTAGGAGAGAAGATAACGACAAAGATGGAAAGTTTGATAATATCTATCAAGGGCCATACATCATGTATGCTTTCAGGGGAAATAACGGCTACTTTCTAAGAGAGTTGGATGAAACCAAAGTATCAGGAGGTCTTGTCAATGGCAGGATGCTAAAACACTATTTCTTTTAAACTCAGGATTAAATTGGCATCATTCTAAATACCATTGTCCTATATTTTTCAATAGTTCCTAGGATGAGGTTAAAGCCGAGAGTGAAGGCCCTAAGAAAAGAAAGGAAAGAAGATAAATATTTGCAGAAAAGGAAACATCCAAGGCTACTAGTCTCAAGTTATTGACACTTCCTTTCATGAAGCACCATCCCCAGTTGGAGCCACTGTTAATACCCTATAAATTATAGGATCTCAAGGTGACTGGATACTTCATTTTCATGCAAGGATTTCATTCTTGAAAGGTTTTTCAAAATTAAAATGATTTCAAATAAAAATAAAAAGAGAAAGAAAAGAGGATTTAAAAGAAAAAAGAAAATAATGAAAAGAAAAAGAAAAAGAGAAGGAAGAACCCCAAAAAAGAAATAAAACTGAAAGTGTTGCAAGTTCAAATGCCACTACTCTTTAGATAGGTCTGTCCAGTCATATAGTTTAATCATGGCTTGCAATTTTCAATTTCTGTTGATAGGTTAGACATAAATATTTTCCAAACTATTTAATATTGGCTTATCAGTGGATGGGCTAGAAATAAAGATTTGCCAAACTGTTTAATCTTGGCTTAGCAGTATATAGGTAGAAAATGAGATTTTTTCAACAGCTTAATCTGAAGCAATAGGAGATATAAGGATAGGGGTTAGGTTATAATGTTAAAATAAAATGTTCAGGGTATGAAAGCCTAAATTGACCCTACAAGGAAGGAAAAAATGTTAGATGAGTAGTTCAGGTAAGTAGATATGCAAAGAAGGAAGAAGCGAAAGGAGGAAATGAAAGGATGTATTAAAAATCCTCTGAGGCGTGTCCACTGTGTTTAAGGTGCTATGCAAGTCTCGCCAAGCACCAATTGGCACTTTGCAGATTCAAAAGGACAGTGCCAAAAGAAATGCTAAAGACTGCAATCTGCGGCCTGCGGGAGGTCCCACCTTTCCTACCACATCACTTTCCCCCTCCCCACGGTCGACACTTTGCAAGTTTCAAAAGATAGCGCTAAAGGAACCAGGTAAAGATACGTGATCTATGATGCATCAAGGCCCACACCTTCCCTCCACGTCACCTCCCATTTCGCCACACGTCGCACTGTGCAAGTTTAAAGGTTTTCCCTTAGTGCTGATAACTAACTTTCACGTAGCACGATCTGCGATAGTCGTGGGGCCCTCCCTGCCACATCACCTCCCCGTTCCCTGCACTTCGAACTTTGTAGAATTTAAAGTTTACTTCTTATGCACACAACTTAATCCTCTAATGTATGATGTGCGATAGCTCCTAGGTCCCATCTCTTCGCCACATCACATTCTCCCCCAGTACTCATCCCCTGACCCGTGCCTACGGTCATGTCAACCCGTCGCATCACCACTAATCATCCCCCTCAGTTCCACCATTCATCTCCACCCCTGGCCTTGTCATCAATGACCATCGATTAATTTCGTCCCCCCTTCAACATATAGGCGTTAACAAAGGGGGGAGGGAGGGGGGGGGTGGGTCTGAAGTGGGCGTTATCCATTACCACCTCCTCCTCCACGTGTCACACTCCCACTATTTTGCATCCCCCTTCCCCATTACCGCTTACAACCGGATCCCCCCTCCGAAATGCAATTTCCGCATTCCCCAAACCGCTATCGCCCATGACCATTGCCAATTCTTTCGTGCCATGTCCTCCATCACCTATTCGTTTTGTCATGTCACATCCCCTCCTACCAATAGCATCATTGTGCTATGAATGGTTGAGCCATTATCCAACAGACCCGCACCAACTCAATGGTTATCTTCCAGCCACCTGTTAAAGCCTGATTTCACCATGGTGCCAAAGTTTACCTTGGAGTTTCTATTTGAATTTCTCCGAGTTGTGACACTTGCGAACTTCTGCAAATGAGATCGTTGTAATATTCCTAAATTATCATATAGCTAATTGGAATATTAAATATTTATTTTGCTTCTTAGTTAGAATAATAAGAGGGTAGGGAGACCCATAAATCTCCTTAGTAGGAATAAAACCACTTAAAATGTGAATGGAGGGCATCAAAAGAGTTGGATAAAGCTCCCCTATGTGTGAACAAGGGATGAATCATGTGGATTGGGTCAACTTTGACAAAATCAACAATGCTAGTATGGAAGTAGTGGACATTTAATGAGGGACAACGCAGTTTTGGAGGGAGATCCTTTCCATGGAAGTAGTGCCTTTAATGAGTGGGGCCAAGGGTGAGGAAGCTCACCAAAAATATAAAGAAGGGGATGGAAGTCATTGTGAGGACGTTTTTAGATTATTACTTGATTTTGGTATGTTATGACTTGGGCTTTCTTTAGCTGTTTAGCTAAGATTGCAGTGTTGTTTAGCACAAGGGTGTTCCCAAGTGGGAATCCCACCTTCATCCTCGGGGGCCTTCGAGTGCCTACTTAGGAGAAGTTATTGAGCATTATTTTCACATTCCAGCATTTGGCCAAGCTACAACTTTATTCTACAGCGTGGATTCTGTTTAGATATGTGTTGAGTTGCAAGGTGCAGTAGTGGAGAATTTCATTGGACCATTTCTGAGCTTGTGTTTCAGTGGAGGAAGACTTCTTTCCATTGGAATATTAGTAAGGAAGGTCCTTGTGCTTCATATCATATTTTTGCATCAGGCCAAGTCACCATTATCCACTATAGTGAAGTTATGGTCCATGACTGCATTATTTCAGTGAACTGTTGCAGGGGTGAGTTTAGTGTTCCATTTGGAGTGTTTTCTTTTTAGTGGAGGGATCAGCCCTACAACTGAAGAGTCCTTTGGAGGATTTCTTCTCAGATATACATCAGATTCAGCCACCTCCTTTCAGGTGCCTAGTTGCATATTTTATTCATCCCTAGGGCTACATTCTGGCATTTTGATATTTTGTGCATTTTAGGAAACCCTTCCTATGTTATCTAGGAAAAGTGTGTGGGAGCCTAGTTCCCCATTTTCAGCCTTGTATGAGCATGGTATCATCATATCTATGTATATATGTTTCCCAGCTACAGTATTATCTAATAAAACTATGTTGTACTTGCTTCAGTATTTTGTGTAGTACTGTATTACGTGTTTTAGTGATTTTTAGGCATTGGAGGCTTCTTTTGCCTAGTTTGAGGGATTTGATCCCCAATATATTGTACTCATTTTCTGTTTTTATGATTAATACCATAGATCTATCTTTGGCTATAGGTAATGTGTTGAAATTTGATGTTTTTTTCCATATTTATGTATTATATTGTTGCTTTCCCCATTTGGGAATATTAGAGTGGTATTTGAACATAATCTTGGCTTAGCCTGTGAAGACATTGCATCTATGTTATCAAAAAAAGAAGAATATTCTCACAAAAAGGATAAAGATTACAGAAGAGACAAAGGCAAGACTCCATTATTTTTATAAATGGAGGGAATGAGTTTTTCAAAACTTCTTCTCCAAACTATGCATGAGATTAATAGAGAAATCAAGGTAATGGGATGGGAAAGACATGAAGATCCCTCAAAAAGACTTACATGTGAAGAAAGCTCCAGTTATTCATATTATGTGTGTGAGAATTTAGCCACACAATCATATCTAAAATGCTCTACTATTCCTACATTCATAGAAAGAGACATTGAGGAAGGAGATGCATCAAGGAGGAGACTCTTGGTGACTATCTTCCAGAGTATGAATCTCAAACTTAAAGGTTCAAAGATCATCTAAACTTCGATGGGTTTTGCAAGATCAAGGAGAATAGAAGACCTAGCAATCACAATACAAGTAATAGTTGCAAGCAGCATGTCTTGGGTAGATTATTTCTACCTACTTGTGATGGGTCACCAAAATGTACAGCTAGGGCTTGGGTGAAGGAGCTAGACACCTATTTGCAACAGCACCAAAATTTAGAAGATGAAGCCATTAGAGTAGCAGCGCTGCATCTTGAAGGTAAGGCTTTTGCTTGGTGTTTTGATGAAACTTCTTCCTTGAATCATGTAAATGTATCTACTTATGCAAAGTTCACTAGGAGGTTAATGAAAAGATTTGATGTAGAACATTCTGAAACATCCTTGGTTGAGCTAGCCAAACCTAAAAAAACAAAACCTTTACATGAGTTGGAAGGATCTATAAACCCAACTCCATTCCAGAAGGTTATTAAGGGGGTTAAAAACTTGTAGAATACCTTGCTAGAGGCAAGATCCCCACTTCAAGAAGAGCTCTCTTCTGAAAAGAAAGACATGGAGATCCATTTTTCAAAAGAGGATCAAGAAAAAGAGCCTCTTAATGATGATGAGGTAACCTCCATTCATGATGAAGGGGAAGAGAAGTCAATAGGTAACAATGTTGTCACATTAGGAGTAGATCTAGTACCTCATAAAGAGGGAGATGGAGAAATTTCTCCAATGAGAGGAATTCTTGTACCCTTGCAAGAATTTCCAAAGAATCCAACATGTAGATATCAGGGCACAATCCATGAGCAGCATGTGCCATCATTGATATATTGTGAGACCTTGTATATGAAAGGAGAATATAGGAAGGATGGCGAGCATTAGGTGATTAGGAGCACACACCCCTATCTATTTTAGGAGGTTGATACACAAAAGAGGCAGACTGATTTGCGCAGTGAGAGAAGGGACAAAGCATTCCACTCATATATTCATTCTACTCTTAACATTGATGTCTCATTACATGGAGGTATTCCACCTGGGAGACCACCAGATCATGAGCTGATGAGATATGCTTCACATCTGTTTTCACCACTCATAGATCCTGAAGGGGTGAGAACCTTGGGAGGACTTGACACAAAGTAGAGAGTCTAGGGTAGGCTCAAGGAGGAGGGAGGAATTCTCCCAATATCAGTATTACCCACTATCACCAAACAACTTGCGTTGAGATAACATGTTTCGGAGATGGATGGTACCATCATGGTGCAAGGAGACCAATCTATGGCTTTGCAGAATCAGAAGATACTTCCACATTGGGAGGAATCCTCCACACATGGTAGAGGTTGGTGGCCACTCATGCTCACATTGGCCAAACTCAGAATTTTTTTGATAGGAGATAGCTTCCCACGGAAGGCTAGCCTTCAAAAACTTCAACCTTCAGTACATCATGAACAGTAGTAGGAGGAGAAGCAAAGGCAATATTGCATCATCCCAGTGTATGAATTTGGCATGGGATATGTCAAAGAAGAGAGCAGAAAAATGACAAGTGCTTTACATGACAGATCAACAATGCTGTCATTATTGAGTATTGACCCTTATTAGAGATCGCAGTTGTTAGTGGACTACTCCAAGGATCTCTTTTCATGCAGAGTGCTTTATGGCCAATTATCAGATGGGAGATATATAGTAAGATATGGGGTCATCTATTTTCAGAGTAGAATCCTCTTAACTAGAGCCTCTAAGATCAACGAGAAGCTACTACATGCAACATATGAGGGTTTAATCTCCAAACCCACTAGTTTTATAAGAGTATATCATACTATCCTGGAGGGATTCATTTTGGAAAACTTCAAAGAGGAGATGCACCATCATATGAGGCGATTCATGGATTTTTTGGAGGATTAGGAGAGACATAAATCCTTGGTAGATTTATCACATCCACTTCCTTTCTCATTGGGAGTGGGAAGAGGCCCATCTATGAGCCACCTTACTAGCTTGAACCAAGTACATGGTAAATATTATATTTTTGTATATCATGATTCATTTACCATGTATTTTCATTTCCTTACCATTAATGTGCACGACATTGCTCCAAGAGGGGGCACTCTTTCTTCTAGAATTCATGGTGTGCTTGAGGCCATAAGTAGTATTAATGATGGCCACTCCCTAGGATATCTTGGGGAGATGATATCTTATTCAGGATGTGCTCAAATTGCACCATACATCATACACCTTCTCCAAACATGTGAGAATATTGGGGTAGCAAACAAGTGGTTGGGAAACCACTCATCATGCCATATTTTGATGCAGTTAGGAGTAAAACTGCACTGGTTGAACTTGAGGGACAATTTTCCTTCTCCATTACTACACATGGCAGCTAGCATTACTTTGATTGTGATCCCATGTGTTGATGATGTTCTTATTATTGTTGGGGACATGATTGGAGGGATGACACATTGGTTGGATGTGTCCATTGGGAATTAAACTTCCCACACTTCTTCATGCTTCAGGGGGAGCATGGGACATTATATGGCGGCTACAGTATAGTACTTGTTTCCTTATGAAGTGAGCCATATGATTGACTTGAGCCTTTGGGATAAGCCTCTCATGAGTATGTGGGAGAATTTTTTCTATGAATTACCATTATGGAAGGTGATTCATTATATGGATGATAGCTTGGAGATTGGAGCTTCACATGGGAATGAAGGTTCCCTACATTGTTCAGATCTATCCTTGCAGTTGCTTGAGGACAAGAAACATTTGGGAGGGGAGTATTGTAATATTCTTAAATTAGCATGCAACTAATTGGAGTATTAAATTTTGATTTTTCTTCTTAGTTAGAAGAATAAGAGGGTAGGGTGACCCATAAATCTCCTTTGTAGGGACAAAACCACTCCAAATGTGAATGGAGGGCATCAAAAGAGCTATATAAATCTCCCCTCTGTGTGAACAAGGGAGGAAGCATGTGGACTGGGCCAACTTTAACCAAATCAACAATGCTGGTATGGAAGTAGTGGACATTCAATGAGGGAAAAAACAATTTTGGAGGGAGATCCTTTGCATGGAAGTAGTTCCTTTAATGAGTGGGGCCAAGGGTGAAGAATCTCACCAAGAATATAAGGAAGGGGATGGAAGCCATTGTGAGGATGTTTTTTGATTATTATTTGATTGTGGTCTGTTATGACTTTGGGCTTTCTTCAGCTGTTTAGCTAAGTTTCAAGTGTTGTTTAGCACAAGGGTGTTCCCAAGCGGGAATCCCACCTTCATTCTCAGGGGGACTTCGAGTTCCTACTCAGGAGAAGTTATTAAGCATTATTTCCACATTCCAGCATTTGGCCAAGATACAAATTTCTTATACTGCGTACATTTTCTTTAGATATGTGTTGAGTTGTAGGGTGTAGCAGTGGAGGGTTTCATTTGACCATTTCTGAGCTTCTGTTTTGGTGGAGGAAGGCTTCCTTCTGTTGGAAGATCAGTCAGGAAGGTCCCTATGCTTCATATCATACTTTGGCATCAGGAAAAGTTACCATCGTCCCCTACAACGTAGTTCTAGTCCATGACTGCGTTTTTTGAGTGAGCTTTTACAGGGGTGAGTTTAGTGCTCCATTTGGAGTGTTTTCTTTTTAGTGGAGGGATCAGCCCTACACTTGAAGAGTCCTTTGGAGGAGTTCTTCTTAGATCTACATCAGATTTAGCCACCTCCTTTCAGGTGCCCAGTTGCAGAGTTTATTTATCCCTGAGGCTTCATTCCGACATTCTCATATTTTGTGCATTTCCAGAAAACCTTCGCTGATTATCTAGGAAATGTGTGTAGGAGCCTAAATACCCATTTTTAGCCTTGTATGAGCATGGTATCATCATATCTATGTATATATAATTCCCAGTTGTAGTATTAGCCAATTAAATAGTGTCGTACTTGCTTCAGTATTTTATGTAGCAGTGTATTACATGTTTTAGTAATTTTTAGGCATTGGAGGCTTCTTTTGCCTAGCTTGAGGGATTTGATCCCCAAGATATTGTACTCATTTTTTGTTGTTATGCTTAATACCATAGATCTATCTTTGGCTCATATGTAATGTATTTACATTTTCTGTTGTTTTCCATCTTTATGTACTATATTGCTGCTTTCCCCATTTGGGAATAATACAATCATGACCTACTAGTGTGGCCGAAGGGTGAACTACACGTCAAAGAAGGAACATCAGCGTTTGCAAGCCTGATGACAATATCGATTCAGGTAATTTAGTTCTCATTCCGATCACCTTCGGTCTTACCCCATTCCCCAGTATCATTTCATACATTTTCTCCTTTCTTTATTCCCATTCTCTTGTAGCCCATTCTCCATTGTGGGTGAATCAGATAGTAAAAATAAAAACAAGTCATGCCTCCCAAAGAAGATCAATAGTCGTTAAATCCCATGGTCTACCCCTAGGTATACATATGCCATATTCCCCCTGCTAACATTGATTACAAGATACATGAAACAGAGTGAGACTTAGACATGTTTGATGTCTACTGTGGGCTCGAGGATAAGCTCCTTGACGAAGTATATGGCATCAGCTTGTGGAAGACCAAGATCCCATACTACATCTTCCCTAGGACCGATAGCTGCCCTGAGCTAATTAGGAAATGTCAGTCTTGCTATGACATTAGGCAAAGGGCCGTAGTGAACTCTCCAGGAGAAATTTTGTTTCATTTAAATGCCCCATCCATCCAGGAAATGTTGCAGGCCTCCATTGTTGAGAACACTATCCCTTTTTCATATGAGGCCCTTATAGGATTATACCGAGAGCTAGATTCTGCTAGCATGACCAAAACCTTGGAGCTTTGCATGAGCCACCATGCCCTAATACTTGCTGCTACTCCCGCATATCCATGATAATCCTTCCGAGAAAGGACCCAACATATTGTCAGTATCCTTTCATATTTGTTAGGTTATCATAACGATTAGTGGATAGATGAAGCCATAATTTGTTTCTTTTCCATCCTCTCTGCACAAGTCAAACCCATTGTTATGTTCAACTATGCTGAGTTCTTTGCTGATGAAATCCATGATCAGTTCGTGAATTTTCAAGAAGAAGGGGTATTCAAATACACATCTATGTTGGTGCACATATTCACCTATTTTCAATCCAGCAAGTTTGAATTCGACATGACAAAGCAAGGTGAGGACTCTCAAGCTCGATCTGTCATTTTTTAGACAACTCTATTGAGAAAGGAGCAGGAAGAATATTCATACAATTAATTTGTGGATTTATTTATTCATTCGACAATATTTGCACTCAAAAACACCATAGAGCCTAGTGTCAGTGAAAAAATCAAGAAAGTGTTGCAACTTATAGATCATATCAAGACACTAGACTGGAATCTCTACCAGAACTACATAGAGATCTAGGTTTATGGCAGTGAATTAGTTCCCTATAAGCTACCCAAATACCTCTCCATGAGGGTATTTTCCCTTGAATAGATAAGGAAAATGATAGATTCTCACGAACTACATTTTGTTTCGGCCAAGAATAAATCACAATTTAGAATTAAATCCCAAACATGCGCATTCATTTGCAACAACAGGGCAGTAGGGGGAGAGGAAGATGGAATACTAAAAGAGATGAAATTCACACCCAGTTTCACATCCAATGGGGATCATCTCCAAGAAGAGGGTAGAACACAAGTCCACTCCCTACATCCATACCCATAAACTCAAGATAGAGAAGTACATGAATCAAGAAGAATGGGTGTAGACACACTCCAGGAGGCTGAAGAACATGTCATCTCTACTTAAAGGATCTAGACACCATCTCCACAAGAGAGGAAGACAGCAGGAGTTCAAGAAAATAAAGGAAAGGAGCCTGAAAAGGAAATAGGAAGCAAGAGGACCTGGGAGGATCAAACAGACATGGAGATCGATTCCCCCACCAAGGAATTCAGAATGAGATATAGGAGGAGATCTAGGATCAGCCAGGGCCTTGACCAAGGAAATGAGAAAAACCAACAAACTTCCATCACAATTGGGAATTCACCAAGTTAATATTTAGTAGGGGGAAACCCAATCTTCTCCACTTCCTCTGCCACCGTGCCATTCCAACAGCTGAATTTGCAAACTCCCACACCGACTTCCACTGCATAACAAGAGGAGGAAGGCATGTATGGCGCAATCAGGGAGATCAAGAGAAGGGATGAGGTTCTCAATACCAACACCTACAATCAATTTTGGAAACAAACAGGAAGCTCCAAGAGTAGACTCCTATCAGCCTTTGAATTTGAGAAGGGAAGAATGAGGTTGGAATTCTGGAAAGCACAAGTTCCTCAACCCAAAGGTGCAGTGGACTACAAGAAGACATCATTTGAGTTGAATGCAAAGAACATACACCCAATAGACCAGATGGAGATGCACATGCACACTGGGTAAATGGTATCCTCCACCCTAACTAGCACAACCAGGAGTCTCTCAAAACTACAGGTGACCTTGTCCAACACACAATCACAATTAAAATTGGAAAATATCTTTTCCATCGCCAAAGATTCTAAGATAAAATCTCTGGAGGAATTAGCGATGAAACTTGGGTATAATCCATCAGACATAGTAGTTGAAAAAATCCTTCTAAGGAATAAGAACACAAACATAGCTACATTGAGGGGGCAGCTTAAGATGCCAGTAACAGAAGACCCTATGGCCAAAGAGATATAAGCAACTAAGGCACAGAAAGCAGAGATGTTGCAATTAATTGTAGAACAAGCATAACCAATCAAGAAAATGGAGGATGGGATGGGAAAGATGATCAAATAAAGATAGAAAGTTGTAAGGGATGCACTGAATGGGGCAACAAAAGAAGCAACTAAGGCCATGATTCCCCTATAAAGAGTTCCTCTCACAATAATCCCAGTAGCCACAACATCCACAGGAGCACCAGGAGAAAGTACTGAACAACTAGCCAAGGCAATGGAGAACATGTTTCTATAGTTAGAAGAGATCAAAAGGTTGCGGCATCAACTCAATGATCTATTGGAGAAACTCAAAGGAAAAGACACTACACATGCCACAAAATTGGAGATTAGCAAAAAGGTAAATGAAAGTTTGCAGAAGTCTCTTGAGGAGTCCCCAATTGGAAGCATGATGGGAAGAGTCAAGAAAATCATATGGTTGTATATAATTGAGTCTGTAAATGATATATGGCCCTAAATTCAGATAATTTTTGAGTAAAGGGATCTGATTGATGTAGTGAAGGTGGGCATTGAGAAAAAAATTAGGAACTTGGAGATAAGCCCCGAAATGCCAAAAACATCATCAGATTCCTGAATTCCAAGAGCAGCCATGAATTGGAGCAACTGGAAGTGGCTAACAGAACAACCTCTGTTCTTGAAGTTAAAAGGGTGTTGAATAAGAAGAGTCTGGTCACACAATGAGAAGAAAGATGCCATCAGCTGGAGGTTGGGGTGAGTAGGTTTTTTAACAGGATCGAGCCACTATACAGCATAGGCTTGCCATCCTTATCTGTCATCAATGATAAACTGATGTCAAGGACGGATTATGTAAAGAATCTTAGGAAGATCTCCAAGGACATAGCCAAGTTCACAAATCTTAAGAACACCATGACCGAGAAAACATTCTATGATACCATCAGCAATGATGTCTTCATACAACATGAGGTGAAGCACATTTTTCAGTAGAAACCAACATTCGTAAAGTACACAGAGACTGTTGAAGTCTACATGAAGCTAAACAAGACCAAGATCCCGACCCCATAAAGTTGGGAAAATCTATGCAGGCTCTAGGAAGGATGATAACTTAGTTCAGTGACAAAGCTTACAGCTTAGTGAATTGTCAGTAAACAACGCATCTAGTGTATCAGATCCTCTCGCACAAAAAATCGCCACAACATCAGATAACAACTCCATGTGGACATCGAGCACCTGCTAGAGGGCCATTCCAACGAAGGGACACTTCCACTCCTACTTTGGACATCTGTATAAAGATAGTCGCATGTGTTCGTGCTTGAGACTCACAGACCCATTTTTCAGTTACCCCTATGGTAAACAAATTGATTTCCCTTCCTATAATGACAAGCCGGTGTGAATAGTTGAAATACATGTTTTATTCTGTAACAACGGTTGGAACCTAGTTTTGTAAACACTTTTCATTGCAAGTATTCTCATTTTCAAGTTGGAGCATCAATAAAGAGACTATTCTAGAAGATTCATGTGTTGTGTGTCTTGGTAATGTTTTTTCCCTCATTCACGTTTAATGTTTTTCTCAATGTAATCTCTTCATGTGTCCATCTATAATTCCATTTGTAAATCAGGAAGGTTAGATTAAGATACTTTTTTTTAGAGTACCTTAATTCTGACTGTATTTACAATTTCAATGTTTTCTTCTGATGTATGATTTAAGAATTCTTAATTTCTCTTGAGTCATTACTAAAATCACTTTCTCCACCCATAATTACACTCAGGTATAAACACCCGTATTCGCAGCTACCTTGCCTTGCAGTCGCTCTGGGATTTGATGTGTACACTCAGCCTATTTCTATTCCATAGCCCAATGGAAACTATTTAGGAAAGACCCTTTATCCAACCAAGAACAAACAAACTCTTAGAATCAATTTAACTAGCTTAAAATCAGTAAACTTAAAAAAATATAAATCTAATAGAGATATCCCTCTCTGAGTCTAGGAGGGCTAGATCCTAGGCTTTAAGAATTTTTGATGTTGTGCTTTATAGTTTAGTCTTGTCAATCTTCTAAATTATAGAGTGATAACAAAAATGAGACCAAACTATATAATACTTTGAATTCATATACTCTTTAGGTTTCGATAGTTTGTAGTACAAGTGAAGATCACGTGGATGAAATGTGGTGAGATATTGCTCGCTTACACTATTGATAATCATGAGAAGAGCGGCTACAACCTGCAGTATCCAATGTGGGAGGATCGGATATCTGTAAGAAATTTTGTAGAAATTGGATATCTTGATATTAATATATAATTTTCTATCTTCCAAATATTCGTGGAACACTTTCTCAACGAAATCCTTGTTTATCTTTTTCCATCTAACAGTAGTGTATTTTTCAATGAAACACTTGGTGCTAGACATAATAGGTACTCTAGTTGTAGAGATCTCCACGAAACCTTCGATAATGTTCTTGGTGGTCTCCCTATTTGGTGCTTTTCTTATGGCCGGAGGAATCGTGTCAGTGGAAGATGAGAGACTAATACACTCTATATTAGCAACACTTGCAAGTGGAAAATTTCTCATGGAAAACTTGAATGAGTTCCCAAAATCACTTATTCTATCACTGCAAAAGATAGTCACTATGAGGGAGGATTGCACATTTTTTTAGTACATGCATGCAAGGTTAATGCAAGGTGGTTCTATTGGCCACTCGAAGTGTGCTTTCTACAATGACAAGAGAGAGAGGCTTGTGAGTTGCACATGTCAGATTAGCAAGAGGTAAAGAATTGAGCCTGCACAATTCAAATTAAGGAAAGGAGGGATTTTCTTATTGCACAACTAGCATCAACAACTGACAAGGGGCTGAATGCTACTCACTTGAATCAAAGACTCATTGTGTTGTTATATTTTTATATTTTTTAGTTTAAGTTTAAATTTATAATTTAGAAGAATTAAATATTTTGAATTTTTAAAATTAATTAAATCAATAATTAAAGAAAATAAATAAACATTTTTAAATTAATAAAATATTTTTTTAAAGTAGTTGAATTAGAAAGAAGTCGTCTACAAAGGTGGTAGAATTGTCCGTATAATTAAAAGTGGTTGGAATGAGGGAAAACAATTTCAATAAAACTAGCAATAGCAGTGTTTGAATCATGTTTTTCATAGGGGAAATAGATTCTACACCAACAAAACCTATGGGACACCCAAAATCTTAAACTTTGGCAATTGTAACATAGGTTTACAAAAATCCCTACCAAATGTTATCAAAAATTTGCTTAAATTTCTATAATTTCAGAGAAATTGTACAAACTAATTAAACAACAATTAAAAAAAAAACTTCTTATTTATACATCAAATATATAATATTATAAACTTTTAAATAATTAAACAAATATCTTTAGATTTTATATATTGCATATAAAAAAATATATTACAAGGAATTCATAGACAACAAAGTTCCAATTTATTATAAAGGTATGCTCATTATCAACTCAACGCATAATATGTGGAAATTGAACCTATGTAGAGATGACGTCGACAATTCTCGAACCACCTAGAATATAGTTGAGACACGGATACCTATACTTTAAACATCATATAATTTATAATTTAAGCTTTTAAATAGTTTTTATCCATGTTTGACATTTTCTTATTTTTTAAGGTGAAGAGATGCTATAGATGAATGAAAATGCCTAGCGTGGTAAAATTAAAGTAATTACCAATTTGAAAACTTAAATTCACTGAAACAAGTTGAAAATGTGTAAATTTCGATTATACACATTTTTATACATTTCGAGGGTAATATGTTAAAGTTGTAACTAAAAGATCCACTTTGTTTTTATCCACGGGAATAGGATAAACTTCAAACTAACAGATCCACTTCGGTTTTTTAGTAAATGTATGCAATTGTGTTTACAACGTAACCTTTGGATGAGTAACGAATAACAACTCACCGGGAAGAGGAAGGTGACAAAGGATGGACCTTTGGATAAATAAGGAAGGATGATTAACCCAAAATAGTTAACGAAAAACAACTCACCCGGAAGAGGAAGGTGACGAAGGATGGACCTTTGGATAAATGAGGAAGGATGATTAACCCAAAATAGGAAGGATGACTCATCTAAGGTAGGGGATTTTTCCATAGATACTTTTGTATAGTTTGTCTTTGAAATTATTGAAGGTGAAGATGGATGAGTTAGGTAGGGGATTTTTGATTTTTCAGATGGACCGTCACATAGTTTGTCTTTGAAAATATTGGAGTTAGGTTTGCATGTGTGAGAATGTTTATTATATTGAAATTAGGGTAATCATTATTTAAAAGAGAAGCGATTTAATTAGCTAAGTTTAGTGTGGATAATTTTGTATTATATATATTGGTTATATGGTTAATCATTATATGAAATATTAAGAGAAAATGAATTGAATGAAATAAATTAAGAATTGGTAATTTTGGATTAGATATTTATTTATATTCTATGGTAACTATGTCAATAAGAGATTTAGTTTTCTAAAATAGAGTTAACTCTGCTTTTAAGGTAAATTGAATTTTTGAAATTAAATATTAATTGAAAATTTAAATTTATCTGTTCTAAGTTTTGGATGTTTTTTTAGCATACTATTTAGTCTAATTGTAGAGAATATGATAGAGATTTCTTGGAATCACAAGTTTAATTTGTAAATTGTCTACAATTAGAGTTTCTTTGGATTTTCACGGTGCTAAATAGTCAAAACTTATTTTAAATAATAAAAATAAGTTTTGGGGTTTTGAAGGTAAAGGGAGTTTTAGAAATTAAATATTAATTAAAATTTTAAATTATTAAATTAGTGGTAAACTTTGTATTCTAAGTTTTGGATGGTTTTTTAGCATATTATTTATTCTAATTTGTAGAGAACTTCAAATCACAAGTTTGAGGTGTAAACTTTCGACAATCCGAATCACAAGTTTGAGGTGTAAACTATCCACAATCGGTTTGAGGTGTAAACTTTCCACAATCCTCTAGTTGTTAGGGTGTTGAATCCATATATGCAGTCAAAAGCTCATTTTAAACAACCAAAATAAAGAGTTGGTCAAAAACTCCAAAACATAACATATTTAAGCAACATGATACATATTTATTTATATATGTGAAATTTAGAATATTTTTATTTCTGCAATTTGAAATGTTTAAAATTTACAAGTAAAGATTAAATGTTTTATGTTTTGTTTTTTCAATTAAAATTCGATGTAACATGTACAAAAATATCAATCTTAACAATATATCTATATATAACCAACTTACCTTGCATGGAAACTCCTACCTTGCATGGAAACTCCGAATCATATCAATAAATCAATTAAGAATTTAATTTGGAGCACATAAATGTTAATCTACTGAGGTCACAAATAGAGTTTGACTACTCCTTTTTATCATATGTCAATACCTTTTAATAAGTGACATCGGTAGTTTGTCGGTCATATAGTATCTACAATACTTATGTTTGTTACTGCATGACTAAGGTTAATGCATAGAACAACCAAACATTATTATCATATATGTTTTTAGAGAACTTTCTCGACCAGTGAGGGTACATCTTTGGATTAAATTTGTGATTAATCCCATGAGACACTTGGTCATGTGACGACTGTAGATTTGCCATCGTTTAATCAAATGGTGTATACTGTAAAGGGACAGTTACGGGTAACTAACCAGCTACTACTCTCGTCGTTCGTCTCATCATTCTATCATTCCCCTATTGAATTTCCCGTGTCTACAACCTGTTGCGACGATGCTAGGGTTTGTGCTTTCTTTAGACACTACAGAGTTACATTTATTTACCCTTCCATACTGGTTTAATAGGATATTTATAGGGTTTTTCACACTTCTCCTTAGGGATGTTCATAATTTTTCATTTTTCCTTCATAATCGCTACAGGGAATAACATGGTTTTCACCTCCCTCAGGACTAAATAGCAATGGAAGACTCATATCCGACCACAAGGTAATTTAAATATTTAACTCAAGTCCTTATTTGAAATTTTAGTTCAGTTTCTTTCACCAAATAACATGGTTTCCAAATTTCAGGGGTTCATAAATAGGCTACTAGAAATTCTGACACTCCAATAGGTAATAATCCCTAGAACCTCTATACCTGTAATTTCTTTCCTCTTGCAAGTGTAGAACCACGAGAACATAACTAAATACATTCTTTTGTGATTTACATGTTGGGTTTCGTACATCCCCACTTTCAATATTTGCTTGGTTGGAGGCTTATGGCTAGATTAGGGTGGACTCACACCGTTATTTTTGTTTCGAGATTCTACTTATTCTCACCCTTGTTGTGTGAGGGTTGCACGAGTTTTCTTACTTTCCTCGAACAAAGATTGAATGCTTATTGTTAAGGCATCCGAATGGTTTTTCCAACATCCGTCGAAGAAACCATGGTGGACTTGTATATCTTAGGGATTTAGATGTTATCAATAATGTTACTGGTTGTCAAGGGAAAGGGTTTTTCTTTGTTAAATGATTTACAAGAAGACCTATCTATTTTATTACTTGTTTAATTTAATGAAAGTTTCCAAAATTTCTTGATGTGTTTATTATTGTTTCCACTCCGTCTTGACAGAACTGTATAGTTCATTTGTATTTTAGGGTCTATACAAGTGTTCTATTATTGCAAGGTTTTTTATCTAATTTTGTCTTGTCCACTACAACTCTTAAAAATTATAAGTTTGACAAATGTTATAGATGCATGAGAAGATTTTTCTCTGTTTTCTTTAGACCAATATGGTTTAATGAGTATTACAAAATATTTTCCTTTACGTGTTCTTATAATATCTAAATATAGAGTTATAGTTCTCTTAATGTGCAATTTTAAGTGTATTTCCTTAAACATCGGTTTATTGAATTCTTAATACACAACTTATTTAATGCTTGCTCGGACTTGGATTTTTTGCTGCATTGGTAGACTTATTATTACCTGTAGTTAATGGTTTATTGGAGTTTAGTTATTTAACACCAAATATTTTCCTTGCACGTCTCGTATGTTGTTATTACATTTTTTGTTTCAGTTCCCGACAAGGAGGCTAGACCTGTCTCGTGCCCCATAAGGCACTTACAAAACAAATTGTAAGGTTCTGGACCACTCTTTAATGAACCTAAGTTTGTTATTTTGGAGCTTAACAAGAATCCAAGACTTGATTTCTCTGATTTTACTACTATAAAGTCTTAAATCCCTTTGATATTCCAAGAAGATTTCTATTTCAATTAATCTCTAATCCCAGTAACTATAAAGATACAGTCCCTCTTCCTCAAACCTCCTACAATTTTACAGTTCCCAACCCTACTGTAATTCCAAATATTTGTTCATACATTACAAAAAATAAAATATATATTTTAATTCTACTGAACACAAACCCTTCTTCTTATTCAAACTCTTACTATTCATAATTGTAGAGACAACCTTTGTTTTCCAAAAAATAAAAAGCATCTTCATTTTAGAAATAGTAATAAATCACATTACTTTACAATATTTACAAAATCATATAACTTCTAGAAAGAATTATTTATACTTATCTATTTTTATTTTAACTTGTCAAGAAAAATCAACTAAGAAATGAAACTCCTCCTTTCCAATGAGAATGCCAATTACATAGAGTTCTCTCGCCAAGCTTCTTACTTATAAAACAATCAGTTCAACAGTGACCTATTAAGGTGAGTTCATAGAAATCAAGACCGAGTCCAACCTAGAACTTACATACTCTTGTTTGTCTTTGAGGTTTCTAATGGCTCAAGTCCAGCTCAAGAAATACTACTCACCAGGCATATTGCCCCACCTTCCTAGTGTAGTATTTATGTTATTTCTTCTCTCTCAAGGTGTCTCGAGCTTTTACTAACCCCCTTGTTTTCCCACTGAGATATTTTTATCTCTAGGGAATGAGAGAATGATAATTGTCACTTACTATATGGAAGATTAAGAATTTGTTTAGGGTCTTTTTGTGAGTTTCCAAGACTCATATTTTTTTTTTAACAAAGTAATAAAATAAACTTTTAAAATATTTAGACTTCCTTTAGGATTTTACCGCTAAGCCTTCATTTACTAGAGTCTCATGCAATAAAGGTAAATCACACATATTTACAGTAACTAGGGGTGTTACATCTTTCCTCCACTGTGTGAAACATCATCCCTAGTGTTGATTCTTTCCCTCCAAATAGGTTAGGGTATGCTTGTTGCATAAATCTTGCATCCTCCCAAGTGGACTCTTTCAGGATAAAGTGCCTCCATTGCACTTTAACTTAGGTGATAATTCACATTTTTTAAATTATTTCTCTCTGGTCAAGAATATGTAAAGGCTCTACTAGAAACTCTCCATCCAGTTCTACCTATTTCACCATCATAACAATGACATTAGGTCTATTTAATCATTGAATAAAAAAATATATTCATAAAGGTTTTCAACCTACTTTTTACTTGTACATCTTGCCGATATATATATATATATATATATATATATATATATATATATATATATATATATATATATATATATATATATATATATAATGTTGGAAATGTGAAACACATTGTGGACTCGTATATGACTTGGTAATGAAAGTTGGTATGCTACAAGTCCCACCCTTTCCAAAATCAAGAATGGTCCACATTATTTGGATGTTAATTTTGCACAACCATCCCACCTTAGGGTACTTTTCTTGAGCTTAAATCGAAAATATACATGGTCACCCATGTGAAATTATCTGTAAGTCCTCTTCTTGTCTGCATAGACTTTATGTCTATCTTGAGAAATATTTAAATTTTGTTGCACTTTTTTCACTATGTGTTCCATTTCCAATAGCATGTGAGGTCATAATAGAAATTTGTCCTCAAAATTTCTCGAATTAGTAGGTGTTATACATCTCTTCCCATGTAGTACCTCAAAATTACTCATTGTTCAATGATTCATGGTAGTTTTTATTATATGCAAATTCAACTAGTGAAGGTACTCCTCCCATTTAATTGGTTGTTGAATTACATACATTCTAACTTATCCTCAAGTACCTAATTCACCCATTCATTCCGTCCATCTGTTTGCGGGAGATATGCAATACTGAACCAGATTTGAGTACCTAGTCCAGTAAAGAGGGACTTCCAAAATGTAGAAGTAAACTTTACATCCCTATCGAACAATATCACTCTCTCCATACCATGTAACTGAAATATTTCCTTCATAAATATATTTGCAATTTGAACAATTTGGTATGTGGATATGATTGGGATGAAATGGGATGCTTTGCTCAATTTACCCACTACTGCCATGATATATTAATTATTATGCTTCCTAGAACTTGGCAAGAAGGCTATAAAACGTAATGTAATCATATCCCATTTTCATTCAAGAATGGGTAATGGCTGAAGCAAACCAGCATGATCCTAGTGCTCAGCCTAGCTTGGCGTTACATTAGGCATTTGGTTAATATTTAGCAATATTATTCCTCACACCAAGCCAAAGTAGTATTTTATTATTGCAGAAAATATTTTATGATATTTGATATGGGAAGCATGAGGGCTTCAGTGAAATTCATCCAACATAAACTACTTAATCGGTAGTTGATTGGGAACATATAGTCTCCCTCTAAAGGCCAACAAAATGTCTCTTTTTATACCATATTCAAATTGTTTTCAAGAATTATGTGCATGTTTTCTTTGCTGCCATATAAATTTGTATTATGAATATTTTGGAGAAGCTTACTTTATTTTTTTATAAAATTCAAATTCCACTTGAATATAGGAGATTCCATACACATACTGCAATTTCATACTTGACGCATGAGCCACACGATTCTCTTTTTCTTTAGGATTCTTTATGTCAAAGTTAAATTCACTTAGAAAAGAGATCCACCTAGCTTGGTATGCATTTAAGTTAGGTTTCTTAAATAAAATGGTCAAACTACTATGATCAGTCATTAAAATGAACCTTTTCACTAAAAAATAATGTCAACATACCTTTAGAGCGTGAACTACAACAATTAGTTCCAAACCATAAGAAAAATATATTTTCTCGTGCTATTTTAACTTACCGGATTTATAGTCTATTACTCTACCTTCTTGCATCAAAACTCCCCCAAAACCTTTCCATGTGTTTGTCTAGTCTAAAAATTATTTTTCTCGATCAACGATTTTTAGCACAAGGGTCGTTGTCAATAAATGTTTTAGTTCTTCAAAATTGTGTTGCCGCTATGTTGTCCACTTTAATTTTATTCTTTTTTTTCTCAAAAGAAGTTACAAGTTAATAAATTCTACAAAACCCTTCTATAAATCGGAAATAATACCCATCCAACCCCATAAAAGACCAAATATCTACAATATTTTTAGGGTCAGGCCATTCCATGATGGTTTTAATTTTCTCAAGATTAACTAATATTCCTTCAGAAGAAATGATGTATCCCAAGTACTAGATTTGACCCTTATAAAAGTCATATTTATTGTACATAGAATACAGTTCGTTTCTTGTAATTTTTGTATCACCAGTCGTAGTTGCTCCTTATGCTTTTCCATTTTTCTCGTGTAAATTAGACTATCGTCAATGAAAATCATAATGATTTTTTTAAACTAAGGATGGAAAATACCATTTGTCAAACTCATAAATTTTTTTGGGGAATTTGTAAGCCCAGTGGAAAAATAAAAAACTTGTAATGACCATCATGATTTTTGAATGTTTCCTTACAAATATATTCTTCCTTTATCGTGATCGCGTGATAACCCGATCACAAATAAATCTTAGAAAATAAGGTAGCATCATTAACTTAATCGAAAAAATCGTCAATTATTTCCAACGAGTACTTATTTTTGATATTTAGCTTATTTAGTTCCCTTTAATCGATACATAACCATAAAGTTCCATCCTTATTCCTTGGGAATAAAACTAGAGCTCCCCAAGGTGACACACTTGGGCGAATGTACCCTTTTTCAAGTAGCTCTTGCAACCGCATCTTAAGTTCTTTTAGGCCAGGTATGCTCATATAGTAAGGATATTTTGATATTGGGGTTGTTATTGGGATTAGTTCTATATTAAAGTCAATATTCCTTTTAGGAGGCTGTGCCAAAATTTCTTCCGGAAAAACATCCACAAATTCTTGGATAACTGGTATATTTTCTAGAGTAGCTATATTATCCTTAGAATTAGTATAACCTACATATACTACATAAATTTGAAATCCTTTCTGGATACATTTTATTAATTTATTATTTGTGATATGTCACAACTTAATGGCCCTTTTAATACCCTAAATTTCTTGTCTAATACCCTCATTAGTGAGGAAAATGGTGGTCTTATATTTACAGATCACTAAGGACCAATGTCCTTCTAACTAGTTCATACCTATTAGCACATCATAAGACCATAAAGGAAACAGGATAGTAATCTACCTTAGGCATGAAGGCCTATCCCACGCTGTCCCCCTCCCCACTCAAGATAAGTGATGAGGGTATACTCATCTTGGGAGCATTCATTCTTCGTTTAGCCACTGTTGCCAGTTGTACTAACCAAGTGTTTTTAAATTTGACATCTTGTAAATGACACAAATCAACTACTTTCAGACTGACATAACCTAGGCTTTCACCTGGGTCTATTAAACTAGAGACAAAGTGGTTAGATAAATTACCTTCAAATTCTATAATCGTCAGTTTATATTCATCTTAATGATCTTCTAATGCAACATTAATTATTAGTATGTTTCAAGCCACCTCCTCAACTATGGAGGCGTCCTAAATATTATAAACCAGCTCTGTTCTATTATGATGGGGAAATTTTTTATAATAGTGGAGCACCTCACAACCCCAACACTGCAAAGGAAGTGTTTTTTTTATTAGGCTCTCGCTTACTTGACGCCTCAACTTGCCTAGTTTCATTTTGTGATTGATTTTTTTTTCTCCGGAGGTTCATTAAACTACTTTTTGTGTGCAATATTAACTCCATTTGTTTTTCATTCTTATTATTTTGAATTTTTTTCCCCTTTTTTACTTGGCCATCCTTTTCTACTTCTCCTTTTTGTTGCATCCGCTAGTAGCATATTACAACTTTTTGAATAACTTCATCCATTGACTTTGGCTTATCAAATTCTAACCCTTCCTTCATGATATCTGGTAAACTAATGATAAAACATTGTACCCTAGCTTTCTTTTCACGAATGTATGGGGCATATTTTAGCAAAGAAGTAAACTTGGTTACAAATTCATCCATGGAATGTTGTCCTAATTTTAAATCATGGAATTATTTTTATATTTAATCATAAAACCATTCTATTAAATATTTATCCTTGAAATTATTCATAAAACTGTCACAAGTCACTTCTTGTTCGAAAATTCATCAAATAATTTTAATTTCCTCTCACCATAAGGTAGCTTCAGCTTGCAATTAATAAATTTCCAACTTGTCCTTTAGATTTTCATCATATTCATAAATATGGAAGTATTTGTTCATTTCTATTAACCAAGCTTCGACAAATTCCTCCACTTCCCCATGAAACGTTGATGATTTGATTTTCTTGAACTCTCCTTGCAATAAATTCTTTTGTCTCTTAGTCTCCTTTCCAACATAAGCATTTTCAGTCTCCTCATTATCACTTCGGATTCCCTCAAATTTGGCGATGAATCTCAACTCTTATTCCATCATTATTTCTGGGGTATGGATTTATTTAATTTTTTTTTGTGAGATGCTTTTCATAATTCTTTATTCCAACCTCAACCCCTCATTATCAACTCTTAAAATTTGTCATCTTAGCTTGTATTTATTGAATTGTTTCCAACACCATCAAAGTTTTTTTGTGATGGCTTCTGTAAGAGACATAGGTCCAGATCCTACTAATGGTCTCCCGGGAGGAGTGATTCTCCCTTCCCTTCTCATGACTTAGATTTTTCTCCCTCTGTGCATTATTAATACTTCTATTATTTTACAATTTCATGTATAAAAATATCAACCCCAATTTTTTTTTTCTATATAACTAACTTACAACCGAACATTATTATCATATATATTCTTAGCAAAATTTCTCGACCAGTCAGGGTACATCTTTGGATTAAATTTGTCATTAATAGGCACTTGGTCATGTGACGACCATACATTTTCCATCGCTTAATCAAATGTTGTATATTGTCAATGGATAATTAAATGTAATTAAACCGATCTTTCTACTGTCATTCGTCCCATCATTCTTTCCTTTCTCTATTGAATTTCTTGTGTGTACAACTTGTTATGAAAATGTTATCGTTTTCACTTTCTTCAGCTACTACACATTAATCGATATTTACCGTTCCCTAAGATTTTAATACGATATCTACATGGTTGTTCATACTTCTTCGTAGGGCCAATAATACTTTTGCATTTTTCTCTCATGGTTGCTACAAGGTACAACCGTGTTTTCAACCCACTCATGGTTAACTAGGAATGGAAGAATATATCATACTACAAGGTAATTTAACTAGAAGTTTCCCCAAAAGGTGCAAAGAGAGGCTGATAGGATTTCTAAATAAAAAAAAGTTGTACAAAAAAATAGCAATTCATTCGTTAAACTTAAGTTTTTTTTTTTTGTATACTTTTTTCTTAAGTTTATAATATGTAACTATATTATTGAAAGAGAAAATTACTGAAAGAGTTCTCAGCTTTCTTTCTCGTTAAGATTTAACATACACATTGCTTGGAAGTTCTCAATTCTCAGATCAAAATTATTGAAAAAAAACTTAACTCTCTTTTTAGTGTTAAAATTTAATATACACACTCCTTTGAAGTTCTCAATTCTCTGATATTATGATGGCCTGTGTATGCACCTCATATTTATTATTCATTTGTATGGAAAAAAACACCATATTTCCAAATAACTATGGATATATTTAGTAAAATTTTGATTTAAAAATTGTATGAACATAATTTTTAGTTTTTTTACTTTGAAATTGTAGGGATTAAAAAAAGACATGCAATTTTTTTAACTAATTAAGTTTATCCAAACAAAGATTGAATGACCAAGCTTAAAAAATCTGAATATGAGAATATGATTAACGATTATGTCCATTGCAACTATTTTAAACCTTTAACAACAATACTAAGATTAACAGTTAATACCATCAAAATTGAGAAGATTAGAAAATATGAAGATCTAATTCAACATTAGACCATATATATTCTATTGGATACATGGAGTCCAATAATCAACCAACATAAAATTTCATACCTCACCCATGTTGTAATACCAATTTTCCTATACTTCCAACAAGCCTTTCTCGCTGCAATTTTCTTCCACGCTTGCCTACTCTGGAATATCATCCTCTGTATTATGAACACCACTGTGTTCCTGCTTTTTGACTTTAACGATGTTAAAATCAATTTTTCCATCTCCCATGATCTCCTTGTCTTTTTAATTCTCATCCTTCTTAAACATATTACTCGATATCTAGATCTAATCAATCATGGTGCCAATAGAGGAAAAAAGGTTGTGTTAGTAGTATATAGCATTTTTAATAACAAAATTCATGTTAGATATAATACTTTTGTGATTCATAATTTAGATAAATATCTTTTGAATTAATTATATCATTTAAATTTGATCTATGTCAACATCAAATTCATTTTAAAAAGAACATCACAATCAGAGAAAAACTAAGGCTAATTTTGAATTAATATTATGACCTTAGATCAGAATTTTTTGTTCTCTTCGAGGAGAGCATGATAATGAACCTTGAACCTTGATGGATTCGTAGTTTTGTTTGAGAACGCCAAAGTCTTTCTCTATCTGTGTGGTTTTCCATTTGGCTCTTCTGTTGGCATGAGGTTCATAGTTAGGACACGACGAGCAAAAGCAATTTGAAATAAACTAATACAGATCTTGAACTGCCCTAGATTTCCTGTGGCTAGTTTTTGAAGTCGTTGATTATGCAAGGGAGAGGTCGAAGGTTCAAATGTCATGGATGTCATGGAAAGCTCTACTTCGATGTTAAAGTGGGCCATTTAATATGTTAATGCAAACTTGGATTCAAATCTCTCCGCCCATAATCAATAACAGTTATCTATTAAAACTATATGAAAAAACATAAAAAGCAGCTCCCAGCAGATCAATCAAACAAAACTATCGATTAAAATTATATGAAAAAAAAAAGAAAAAACATATATCGCCAAGGATTTATCATAACACTATTAAAACTTAGCACACACCTTAGCATATATAAAGGGAAAATGGATTTAATCCACATCGTTGAAACTAAAATCGTTTTAAAAAATACCCAAGCCCATGAAATTGAATTGATACCCCACAAGAAGCACATAACTAAACTTGAGTGTTATTTTGATGCTTAAAAAGAGCATTTTTAAAAATTCCAATATGGGCAAAAGAGATTTGTTTTGAAAACCAACTTGCATATTGCATTTGACGAGATCGAGAGGGGTTACGCTCGTGTTGGTGAGACCAGAGCTGAGAAGGCCTCCCATGGTCCAGGCTGCAAAGAAGGTTCTTTTCTACTAAATATACTATTTCTTACTAAATAGTAATTACTATTTAATGAGTTCGTTTCTAAATTTCAGTAATATTTATTCTGTAAAATTTTAAAATTTAAATTTAATAAAAGCCTAAAAAATGTGTGTACACGTGTCATTTGGAGACAAGAAAGGTAGACGAAAATGAAATTTACTATTTAGGAACAAATTCCTGCTGTTGTTTTTCTTTCCTACTAAATTTATGTTGGAATATATAATTCCTACTTGTCTTTTGTTTGTGATTCTCTCTATTTATAGAGTCTGTTCCTATCTTATAGGTTAGTTCCTAGTTTAGTGTGAAGTTGAGATATTCTCTCAATTACATTATTGTGCGTCCAAGATAGATTTCCTATCTTGAGACTATCTCATGTGTAAATGTGTGTAATCAGATTGATTAATTAATATAGTTTGCAGACTGATATTTTATCATGGTATCAGAGCCCGTAAGGGCCTTTGGCCCTTCCTAGGCATAGGAAAATATATTTTATTTATATATTTGTTTGTCCATCAAGAGTCACCATTTTTGTAAGCGATTTGCTCGATCAGAGCCAGATCTGAGTCGGCGTGTTGTTAATTAAATGGGTGCTAGCCTCTGTTTTTCCCTGTTAGTCTCTGTTGGTATGGTCAGTGGTGAGGCTGTGGAGTTGTGTGGAGGCATGCTGCCTTTTGGGTTCATCAGGATCTGTTTTTAGATGAGGCTGCTATTGGAGGTCATTACAATAGCTGGTGGCTATGATCGTTGGAGTGCTGCCTTTCTTGCAATGCTGCTTGCTGGGCTGAGCTAGCATGAAGCTGAATGCTTCCATCCTCTTCCGATGTGTGTGTGGAGTTTTGTGATCCTTGTTTGAATCAGGGAGCAATAGATCAGATGTTGCGTGGACCGTTGTGTGCGTGAAGTAAGATTTGTTGTTGTATTCAAAACAGCCAAAGGGCCTTTCGGTATTTTTGGAGTTTGCTGAGGTTTGTCATCGGCAAGGTGCCTGTTTGAAGTGAAATTTTGGCCACTGCCAAAGTAATTTTCATCCCTTTTGTGCAAGAGACTCTGGGTTTTATACGAGTGTGAGTACTCATGGTGGAAGGGTTCAACATAAAGCGTATTGTGAAAAATATAGCGCAGAGCAAAAGCTAAAGGCTGAAGCACGGAGATGTGGAGGAATTGAGGAGTTGAAGACAATAAAACAAATTCGGGTCGAGCCGGAGCGGCTCCATTTGATATGTGAAGGCATTGTTAAGAGGGAAAAATTGAAGCGTGAGCTACTTCATTGCTCACATAATATCTTTGCATCTAAAAGGGATTGCATTGCTTCCCCTGTGGTTTTCCATAGTTTTTTCTGCCTCCATATGAGTATGTTGTAGAGAGCCGTGGATCAGGTCATCTCAGAGATGTTTTACCTAGCCAATCAGAGGCAAGTCATTTGACATCTACCATGGAGTGGCACTATTGAGCCTCGTAGATCACTGTAGAGCGACAGAATCAAGCGCTGAAAGGAAAACAATGGACTTTCTGTTGCCTTCGAGGAATAATTGACATCGCATGGTGCCTTCACGCAGGAGGCCAAGTAAGTGTGGCAACGAAGGCTGAGCAGAGGGAGTTTGAAATCTGCATAGTGGAGCTGGGATCCATTCCCTGGAATGCGTTTTGCGAGCATTTCCATAGCCAAGCATGATAAGTATCTTAGTGAGCTGCTTGTATTTTTTATGGTAAGTCACATTACATTCCACAAAAAGTGAGCTGCAATGCTGTGAAAATCGTGGAGAGACCACATCGCGCAGAGGGATTTTTTCAGAGCCGAGTGATGTTTCTCAATAGACAGAAGACCCACAGTGACGGCGCCTTCTTTTATGCATACTTTAGCACTAAATAGGAAAATCCGAAATCGACCCAAGGTCAGATGGGTTCTTTGATGGTGAGCAGATCCATACAAAGATGTCGTGCTGGATTCATTTGCATCAAGTGTTATTGTGCAATCCACTTGGAGTGAAGCGTGGGGCTGACTCGGTGATCCAGATCCATGCCTGTGTGAGCCCTTTCTTTTTTTGTTGATCCTTTTCATCAGAGATCTCTCGTTGAAATTTCCCTAAATTTCATATTCTGTTCGTAATCAATCTCTACATACATATTTTGTGGGCATAATTTGGAGGGCATTATTTTGTAGCTGGTGTCTGCTGTATTTTGGAGACTGTTGGAAAGCCGTGAGTGTTGCTGGTGCTGTCTGTTGCGTTTCGGATAAGGTTGGAGAGTCGGTGGTGTTGGATGCCCTTCAAAGATATAGAGAACTCGAGGTGAACTTCACAGGAAGAATAGATGAAGATGAGTTCCTGACTCAAGAAAGTAATGGCCCCTAGGACATGATCTCCAAGGAGGTCGCATGTGACGTTTCCAATAAATTCCTTGTGGTTAACAACAGAAATAATCTGTGTTTTCTACGTTAAACCTGTCAATGCATAAAATGTGTTAATTTATTATTTTGGAATGCTCCTGGTGGTGAATCATATTCAACTGGATCTGAAGATGGAACAATCAGAATATGGAAGGTGTTGAATATTAATTCTGAAGAGAATGAAAGTTATGGTTTAAATGGATTGGATCGAAGTGTGGCAAGCGATGGATTCATGGATCTACTGGTGGTGGCGGGAAGATACTACTGTTTGGTCGAGTCGTTGTATGATCGAGGGTGTCAGAAGAGGTGCAGAAGCACGTGGAATTGTTGGGAGGCTTTTAGCTTCGTGTGTTTGGATCAGCCTGGCTGAAGTGAATTTGTGGACAACGGAGGATCAGACCATGGAGTTCTGGATTCTTGGTTTGAGAGAGACAGTTTGTTATTGTTTCTCTTCGTGAGGCTGTGAGTGTCTATGTCTGGATCATCAGTGCTGGAATGCACTGTATTGAGTCTAGTTGAAAAGTTGTCAATCCGGTTCTTCATCAGTGGACCCCTCAGAGGTATTGTTGTAGAAAAATGGTTGCTGTTATAATCATATTTGGGCAAAGATAGAGAAATTAAATCTGAAGAGTTTATGCTTTATTTAGTTTCTTGGAATCATGTTTAAAGTTATTGAGCCTAGCTAACTCAATGTAGTTAAAGTTATTTTGTTAGAATTAGCTACTCTAACAAATGACAGGTGAAACGTGAAGTTCCAAGTTTTAATTGACAATGTTAAAGATGCCCAAGATGTGAGAAACGGAAGAGGAGGTAATGAAGCAGCAAAAACTATTATGATGGACAAAAAAGTAAATGTTTGTTTGAGTTAGTGTGGATTTATGGGATAGACACCCTAGCATGTTATAAGAAAGTCTAGAAAAATTGTTGTAGTGGTCATGTTATGTACTTGGAAACTCCAAAAGTTGGAGTATGGAATGTATGCCTTCTTAAGGCATGTGTAAAGTTCGTGGTAATCTCAAAACCACCTTGTAAGTACAGGTTTATGGTTAGCTGAAAACCATCTTTTGTCACTGTAAAGTGATGGTTTGTGGTGAACCAGAAACCTTATATAGGAGCCTTCATGGCTATAGGAGCCTTCGTGGCTAGAGGTGCCCTAGGTGCACACAGGAGCTGAAATGCTCACAGGAGCTTAAAGGCTCACAAGAGTTGGTGGATTGTAGTAAACACCTCACTCACAGGTCTCAGATATTGTTGTTTTTGAGCACAGGAGGGTCGACACATTTTTATTTCTGACAGTCGCGTAGAAAGGCACAATCAGCGCGACTGTTAGGGATTGTTATTTGTACGTGTATATTTGGCTTAGAAAGGCGCTGATATCTCTTTTTTTGGCAGTTTTGCACATGATATTTTCCCGTTTGTGGTGGATCTGAGTCGCAGACAATATTGCCAGTTCTGCACATGGGATTTTCCCATTTGTGCTCACTTTGAGTCGCAGACACATTTTTTTTTATACAGGTACATGTATGCAGTGATAATGGTTGATAGAACCATGTATGTGAAGGAAATCCTACGAGACCAGCAGGTGCAGCAGTTGGTACCCATGCATTTTGGTGGATGGTTGCTCTTTTATATGGACGCCGACATATCCTTTTTTTTTTTTCTTATGATTGACCACAACTAGACTTTGTGAATTGATATCACGACAAGTAGTCGTTCAGGGGGAGTTGGAATATGTAATTCCTACTTGTTTGTGGTTGTAATTCTCTATTTAACGAGTCTGTTCCTAGATCATAGAAGCTAGCTAGAACTATATATTTCTGTGTTTGTTTATGTTTGTAGAATAGACTCATGAATATTGTAGAGTATGTGTCACAGTTTGTAATTAGAAGCAAATCTACATGTCATTTATTTTTTGTACATGCTGTAAGACCCAGAGAGGCATGCATACCCCTTTGTTATATGTTCCCTCTGTCAGAGATTTTTAACACCCTGGAAGAGTGTGTCATGCGGGATGGATACACTCAGGTGGGTTGTATTGGTTTTATACTCCATGAGGAGAAATTTCTTATCTGGGGGGAGTTAATCGAGAGGTTAGATGAACCATGTATGTGAAGAACTTCCTAGTACACTGGAGGTTGCAGCAGTTGGGAACCCATGAATTTCGGTAGATGGTTGTTTCTTTATATGGACATCGACAATAGCATGAACAAGATACAAAGTGTAATTACCAAACAGGACAAGATGTAGATTTTGCAGATGGATATTGAGACAAGTAGTCATTAAGGGGGAGTGTTAGAATATATAATTCCTACTTGTCTTCTGTTTGTGATTCGCTCTATGTATAGACTCTGTTCCTATCTTATAGGTTAGTTCCTAGTTTAATGTGAGGTTGAGATATTCTCTCAATTACATTATTGTGCGTCCCTATCTTGAGACTATCTCATGTATAAATGTGTGTAATTAGATTGATTAATTAATATAGTTTGCAGACTGATATTTTATCAATTTATCGCGTAGTCTAAAAAAACAATAGAATGGCCGCAAAGATTTTGAAAAAATCCGGCAAAGATTTTATTAGAATCTTGTTTACAGTGGTTAAACTTCAGTATTTTGGGTGCCCTAAGGGTTTTGGATAGTGTTGAATCCATTTTCACTATAAGAAATGTAATTCAAACACTCCAAGCACTTGATTTTTTGAATTTTATTTTACCGGATTCCGGCAAAAAACTGCTGCCCGGGCTATTCTATATGGTGGGTAGACAACTTCCTAAATTTACTATTTCCTACTAAATAGTAATTATTATTCACTGAATTTGTTTCTAAATTTCAGTAATATTTATTGTGTCATTTGAAGAAAAGAAAGGTAAACAAAAAAGAAAGTATATTGATTCAAAAGAAAAAGCCTATCTCCCTAAATATTTAACTCAAATTATTCTTCAAAATTTTAGTCCAGTTTCTTTCATTGAATAATAGTGTTTCCAAATTTTAGAAATTCGAAAAAAAAGATATCCAGAATTTTAACTCTCCAATAGATAATTAGCCCTCAAACATATATTCCTATACTTTCTTTCCTTGTTTAAGTGTAGACCCACGAGAACATAGTTAACTACATTATTTGGTCATTTACAGGTTGGGTTTCATACCTCCCCACTCTCAATATTTTCTTGGTTGGGGGGTTTATGGCTAGATTAGCGTGGAATCACACCGTTATTTTCTTTCCAGGTTCTACTTATTCTCACCCTTATTATGTGAGGGTTCGAAGTATTTTTTTTTTGGGGGAACAAATCTTGAAATTTTATTGTTAAGGCATCCGAAGGGTTTTTTCGACAACTCTGCAGGAAACCCTCGATTGAATCATATATCTTAGGGATTTATATGCTATCAATATTTTTACTTGTCGTACTCGGAAAGGGTTTTTCTTTGTTTATTTTTTTACAACGAGACCCCTTTCTGTCATTACTTGTTTAATTTAATAAAATTTTCAGAATTTCTTATTTTTTATTACTATGTCCATTCTGTGTCCATGACACTGAATAATTAAAATATATTTGATGGTGTGTACAATTTTTCTATTAGTTCAAGGGTTTTTATATAATTTGATGTTATTAACCTATTTTTGTTAAAAGTTTGATTTTGGCAATTGTTATACATGTATGAGAAGAATGTTTTCCATTTTCTTTGTACCAAGATGGTTTACTGAGTATTACAAAATATTTTCCTTTATGACTTCTTATTATAGATAAATATAGAGTCAGAGTTCTAAGTGTATTTCCTCAAACTTGGTTTATTGACTTCCTAACTTTTTAATGTGTGCTCAAAATTGAAATTCTTGGTGGATTAGTATTTTATTTCTTAGAGGTAGTTCATGCTTCATTGGATTTTAGTTATTTAACACAGAATAGTTCCATTTCCAGTCTTCTATGTTGTTATTGTATTTTTTTGTTTTGTTTTGGTGCGTGAAAAGGAAGCAAAACTTGAACTACTTGGGACTTGTCTCCTACCCCATAGGGTACTTACAAAACAAACTGTAAGGTTCTGGACTGCTCTTTAAAGAACCAAAGTTTGTTAATCTAAAGCTTAACCAATGCCCAAGACCTAGCTTCTCCAATTCACTGCTATAAATTCTTAAAGCCCTTTGAGATTCGAAGAAGAGTTCTATTTCAATTAATTTCTACTCCCTATAATTAGAGAGGTACAATCCGTCTTCCTCATACCTCCTTCAATTTTATGGTTCCCAACCCTAGTATAATTGAAGATATTATTCCATTCATTATAGAGACAAACAAAATACATATTTTAATTGAACTGAACACAAACCATCCTTCTAAGTCAAAGTAGTACTATACATAATCATAGAGACAACTTGTGTTTTCCAAAAATAAAAGACATCTTTGTTTTAGCTATAGTAATAAATCATTTTGGAAGATTCATTTACTTTACAATATTTACAAAATCTTAATTAACAATATTTACAGAATCTTATAATTTCTGGAAAGAATTAGTTATACTAATATATTTTGATGTGAACTTGTTAAGAAAACTCAACCAAGAAAGGATGACAATCACATCCAGTTCTCCCCGGAGCTTCTTACTTCTAGAATCAACAGTAACCTATTAAGGCCACTTCATAGGCATTAAGACCAAGTCTAGCCTAGAATCTTCTTACTTCCAGAACAATAAGCTCAACCTATTAAGGTGATTTCACAGGCATCAAGAGCAACTCTAGCCTGGAATTTATAGACTCTTATGTGTCATGGAGGTTTCCACTGGCTCAAGTCCAACTCAAGAAATACTCCCTAGAAAACTCTAGCCTGGAATTTACATACTTCTATCCATCTTGAAGGTTTCCACTAGCTCAAGTCTAGCTCAATAAATACTCCTCACAAAATGTCCAAGTTCTTTCTTCGCTTTCAAGGTGTCTTCAGTTTTTTCCAACCCCCTTGTTTTCCCAGTGAGATATTTTTATCTCTAACCAATGAGAATGATAATTGTCACTAAGTTTCTCAAAGTTTTAATTGTCACTAACTGTATGAAAATTTAAGAATTCATTTAGAGCCTTTCAATTTATTTCTAGACTCATAATTTTTTTTTTAAACAAAGTAATAAAATAAACTTTTTAAATATTTAGAGTTCCATTAGAATTTTTTCACTAAACTTTTAGTCACTACTGTCACATACACTATAAATAAATGACATTAAATAACAAATATTTACAATAACTTAAAATATTACATTTAATTTGATAATATGTTTTGTTATCACAGTTTTGGAATAAAGTAGATAAAATTTTGGAATATTGTAGATGTTTGTAATTGGATAATGTATATTTGTTTTTTAATTGTAGGAATTTTTTTTAATATTTATTTAAATGTGTATATAAAATGCAATTTTATTTTATTTAAATTATAAATAAAATTACAATTTAAAAAAAAATATTTATCTCAAATTATTAATTTAAAACATTAAATCTGTGGAATTTTTAGCCAAAATTTGATTAAATATATCCAAACATACAAGTCAATATAGATGCAAACGTATGTGCACATAAGTAAGTCTATATGCAAAACTATCCTACCACATAATGAGATAGTCATTAAAACACTGCCAACAATACAGATATGTAAATTATACAGTTTATTGCGTATGTGTGAGATAATGGAAACTATACATTTATGTGCATGTCTGCCGAACTTCCCAGCTTCAACCCTTGGAGAAACAAATACTTCTAAAGGACAAAATACGTCTCTTCGGCGACACTCAAACCAACCACTTCCAAGTTTATTGGTGTGGGGTTGTAATAGAAACGTAGATTACCGTAGCATGCAGTTAAGTTTAATTGTAAAATGAGCCATTTTTTTATATATTTTTCTTTTAAATAACAAATATTAAAATTGATTGGTAATATTTGAATATTTCAATTTTTTTAAATAATTAAAATTTTAAATAAATAAATTAGGTTATTATATTTTAATAAAAAAGGTATTATTTAATTTATAAATGAAATAGATTTTTTCATCTGAATTGTATAATAATTTCAAGAAAGAATGTGATTTTTTGTTATTTAGAATGCATAAATGGATTCAACACTCTTAAAATCTTTAAGTCACTTCAATTATGCAGATTAAACAACTTAAACTCAAGTTTTTAAAAGTATCTTCCATATTTTGATTAAAATGAACCAGAAAACAATGTGCTAAGTTTAGAGCAACACTTGCACAACACATTTAACATTGTGCTGGCACCACATTGTTATCAATGCGTGTGATTTTCGTACAACACATTTATGAGTGAGAGTATATGATCATTATATCTTGTTTTTCTTCCTTCTCTCTCCCCTTCCCTATCTCCTTCTCTCTCTTCCTTCCTCTCTCTCTCTCTCTCTCTCTCTCACCTCCCTGTCTAGCCCATCCTCCTATCTCCTCCTCTCTCTGAAGTCCTCTCTCTCTTCCTTCCTCTCTCTCACCTCTCTCTATCTCCCCACCATCATTCTCTGTCTCTCTCTACAATATAACTCTATCACCATCTCCCTCCCTCCCTTTTCTTCCCCCCTCTCTCTACTCTCCTTCCCTCTATCTTCCATATGTCTCCTCTCCCCTCACTCTCTCTCCATCTCTCCCTTGTCACTCCCTCTATCTCTACATATATCTCTATATGTATTTGTTCTTCCTTCCCTCTCTCACCCCCTCTAACGACATCTCTCTCCCTCCCTCTCTCCTTATCCCCCTCCCCTCCTCTCCCTCCATCTCTCTCACACTTCTCTCTCCACTATCTTCCTCCCTTTCTCCCCGCCGCCCTCTCCCTCCCCCCCCCATCTCTTTCCATCCATATGATAGAGAATTGTCACTATATTTAATCGATGATATATGTAAGGTCTAATATATTTTATATTCTATTTTCTTATTATGAAATGAGTTATGGTTTTTTGGGCATGTGGTATTGAAAAACCATGGTATTTTTCCATGGTATTGTAACAAATCCTATTTACAAGTTAATAATATCCATGGTAAAGTGGGGGTCAATATCCATAGTTAAGAGTATTGTTATATTGTAAATTGGTATAGTGGGGGTGAATATCCATGGTTAAGAATATTGTTTTATTGTAAATTTATTGTAAGTATTAGATTTTTATGTGCTTATTACTTAAACTTAAATATGATTATGGAATCATTATTAGACTTTTCCAAAGTAGGACTCTAACAATTAATTTATCTATTTAATTTAGCATTGAAAAATGAAAATTTTTATTTTTAAATTTAAAAAATAAATATTTATTTTTCAATATTATTAAAAAAATACTTTTCAAATATTTTATTGAACCTTAATTTGATAAAAAATGGATAGTA
This sequence comes from Pinus albicaulis, assembly GCA_034641835.2. NCBI lineage: Eukaryota > Viridiplantae > Streptophyta > Pinopsida > Pinales > Pinaceae > Pinus > Pinus albicaulis. The sequence goes on from CM076584.1 coordinate 67,730,832, forward strand.
ATAGGATGTAAATAAACATACTTACTAGAATTACTTCCCACCATCACCATTATTTATGGTTTCTTCACCACTTATTTATCCACTTCACATCTCAATTTATTAGTTCCTTCCAAAGAAAGATTATATGATCATTTTTAGGGTTGACCAATGTATGTTACAATTATTCATGCAACTTTTTCCATAGCATAACTACAAACTTGAGTTGGAGGGACTAAGCTACCTTACAAAAAAAAATTACAATATAACAAGTTAAGTTTTATTATTTTTATTACTTTTAATTTTATATTATTAATTGAGCCAAATTTAAATATTTGCACTCATTTACTCATGTTATTACTTTTACCCTTTTAGTATTTTCTAATTGAGCCAACATTTATATGTGTGTGAGTTAAATGTTGCTTACACCTACACATCTCCCACTATATTGGGCTGGTCTCAGTGCAATTAAGGACTAGAAACCTTGTTGTACATTAGATCTTGTATTGTGTTCTAGATGATACAGATATAAACACATATAAATCAACACTCTAAATCAACCAGATCAAACACAATTATTGCATTACATTATCACATCAAACAATCTCTCAAAATTTTAATGCATTTACCACTTTATGAGACTAATTAGAACTCATTACCAAATCAATTTTCCTATGAACGTTGCAAATCACGTCAATCGCTTCGATCGCTATGAATTCCATGGGAAATTTGATTGGTTTGGCCCTTGGTTTTATTTTCTTCATTTATAAGCAATGCCACGAGCATATAAGGGAAATCCCACGATAATTTCATTAGTATATCATGACAAGCCTATGACAGTGTTGCGTAGATATTGTGATAGGCCTTCGACAAACACTGTAAAACTGGAAACCTAAAAGGATCACTTCCGAGATCTGCTTACAACTTCAACACCATCATCATCCCACTACAAAGGATTAGATCAATCACTTGTAGCACCAACATCCTGCCACAACAACAATAAAACCTCTAACATATTAAACACTCAATGACCACATCATCAAACCATGAAACAATCACGAGTTGACATTAATTCCAACTTTCCATAATGCCAACAATATCTTCCTTTGGCATGATGGAAACCTCCTACAAATACCTAGCCATCTGGGCTTTCCGCTCACCCCTTCCCCCCTTTGACATCGATGAAAAAGGATTTCAATCGTGTGAGGTATATCAAACATGCCAACATTTTCTTGCAAAACCACTAATTAGCTACCAACATGTCAACAACATACTCATCCTTCTCTATCTAAAAATGCAACAAAAAATTCAACCCAACAATAAAAACTATCCATTAACAATAATAAAGAGTTTTAAAAACACACGGGTAATCCACATTAATAATTGTTTTGCATACAGTGAATAATGTGTTATTAACAACACTAGCAATATCCCTCAGCAAAAATGGTCTCATCAACAATATGTCAAACCTTGGTAGAAAAATTACACTAACACAACAATGAGGATGATTCAACTATATGTTAACAATAACAATAGCTAATACACTGTCATCCTTCTTTGGAAAAAACATTACAAAGCATATATTATGGAAATACCATAAAATGGAAAAAAAAATAGAAATACATATCCTCATCAATATAAGGATGAATGTTTATGTTAAAGTTTAGAAACCTTGGAGAGCATTACTAGTCCCTAATATGGAAATTGTAAAATTTTTGGCGATACTTTTGTAGAACTATTTATATTTCCAATTATTTTATATTAGTCAATATAATATTTTGGCCATTTTCAAGGTAAAATAATCGTGTACTATAAAATGTGGGCAAATCATTTTAGCAAAAAATGGAAATTGGCGAATCTTGTTTTTTCAAAAAGCATGGAAAATTAACCCACCTACGAATATTAGCCCCTAAAATTTTCCCTGTATAGAAATATATCATCAATGAGGCTCAACTACATACAACCATAGTTCTTCTCAAGACTTCATACTCTTGCAAAAAAAACCCTAACTCTGGAGAACAAGTTAGCAAGAATCGTAACATCACTCATCATAATCCAAATATATTCATATAATCAACATATGAAGCAGTACCACAACATTATCTTGAACTAGTAACCAAATCTCTTTCACAATCAGTCATTTTTTCACAAAAAAAATTTCAATATCAAAACAAATACTAAAACCCTAAGTGGATATCAACAATCAAGAGATTCAATGACTGGCCAAGAAGTGCATCAAAATTCTAGGTTAACAAAGAATTCACAGGGGAGAGCAACATATCATGTCATCAAAGAGGTGATCATTGAAAACATATCTATCTTTCATGAAACCTTATCAACATACTAATTGACAATAAAGCAATAAAGAACCCTAATACATAAAAAAACAATAGAAAAAAGGTTTTTCCATGCAAACCCTACCTGCACAAAATCCAATGCACATTCTTTCTTGACTTGGCCAACTAAAGCATCATTGTGATATCCATAAATTTTCCTATTAGCATCTGCTCAACCAAAAGGAGCATTAATAACCCCTCCAATAACCCAAGGTTATAAAAACACATGGAAAAACATGAAAATCTCGTGGGACAATGTGTTTTCCCTTTTCTATGAGCAAGGGATCATAATGCCAACAACAACCTGCTAGTCCACTCGAAGCATTTGAGATGCTCCCTATGGACATGTGCTATATTTCCATGATCTCCATGCCTTGACAAATATCTTCGTGATAAACTCATGCTCATATTCATATCATAAATTCTAAACAACACATGAATAAGAAACCTTCTATCAAAACCCTCATCACCATAGTCATAGTAGATTCAAACTAGTAAAGTAAAATTCTTTGTAGCATATGACCAATTCCAGAAAGATGGTCATCAACAAACCAAACTAACACAATTTATGGAAATACAACATTTTGTCACAATATAGTCATAAATCCTAACAAAATATATCAATCAACATCAGAAACTCAAAATGAACTTACAATTTTGTTGAACCCTTAGTTAAACTGAGAAAGGGGGGGGGGGGGGTGAATCAGTTTAACACATTCATGATATTTTAAACTTTCTATTAAACCTTATTTACACCTTCATTTCATATCCAACTTAATATGTGAGTAATCTTAGAATGTGAGCAGCAAGTATTAGTATAATATAACAACAGACTTAATATGAGAGCAGCAGGTATTAAGCAGATGATATAAATCAGATCAACACATAAACATCATGCACAGAGACACCAGATATAAGTGGAAACCCATAAAGGGAGAAAACCACATCTTATTATTTTTGTGATGCAAAGGCAAGCTCCAAATCCCTCTCACCAATGTTTTTCTGCAGGCACCAACCTACAAGAGGCTCCAACCTCAATTCTGCAAGCTACAACTTGCAAGGAAGCACCAAATCCCTTCAATTTTCTGTAGGCACCAACCTATAGGAGGCTCAAACCTCAGTTAGCTACAACTGACAGCTATCAAGCTGCAGCTTGATAGGGAAGCTCCAACTTCCTCTATTTTTCAAACTGAATGTTTGCTGATTTACCTCAGATATCAGCTCTGTTCTGTAGCTTCTCTTTCTGCTCTTCTTTTCTTAATCTTCTTTGCCTTACACTTCTATTCTGCCTTCTCTATATTTTCTCTCTCTAACCTCACTTGTGCATATCAATGTGATATTATATATAGAGTTCCTCACATGATTGTTTGTATTTCATAAGGAATTTGGAATGAACAGTCATGACTCTTTGGCTTCTGTCTTCTTATTCCTTTATCCAACTCATTTTTAAAATTACAACAATATGTATTAATTTCCATGCTACAGTGGGATTTTGTCTTTTCTTTAGGATACTTGCCTTTGCATCACAAACAATATAAACAAAAATATTTACATTTTTAGTTATGCATTTCAATACCACTCAACTCCTTTTCTGAACCTGGGCTTTACTGGGTTTGTCTCTTCTGCTACTGTTGAGTGGCTGTTCTATATATCTTGGTTCACCTCTGTGTTTATTTATCTGTTCACTATACTTGTGTGCATTACCATCTCTGTTCTCGGGCTACCTGTCTATGTTCTCTATTCATACATGAGTTTAAGCATACTTGCTTGAAGCTCACTTTACAATTTCGATTCATTTTTCTTTTGTACCATATTTCTGCTGCTGTCTCTAGTTCTTTCGTTCTTGCAGGCTCTTGTAATAAACTCAATCTTCAGGCTTTTGTAATAAACTCAATCTTATTACATATATGTTTCGACTTTAGCACAATATATAAATATATATATATATCGTCATGTATCCATACTCTCGATTCAAACTATTAATAATCTATAGCTTTTGATTTGCGCCCAACATAAATATGGTCACTGTTATATAACCTTTAAAGCATCAAATTATATTACATTCCCCGCTTAAATATATATAATGTTTACTCGAATGTTCAGACTTTGGGAATTTTGAATATATATATCTCGAGCTTTAAATCAATTGAGCTGCTTATAATGTACCATTGTTAAACCCACAGACCTTAACAACATTCAATATAAATTAAACTGGGGCCCAGTGCTAACGGCCTACCTCATCCAACGGCGGACATCACATCGCATAGCTTCTGATGATCATGAATAACTCCAGGCAGCCTATGTGGACAATAGCAGCCTTGATAGCACGCGCATTGCCTTGGATAATCTTACGCTCAACCTGCTTGTGTGCATTGAGATAATACCACACTCCTGTTGGCTTGTGTGATATAAAACCGCGTCTTTGATGATGGTTGCGTGGTGGCGTAGCAGGTGGAGTGTGGAGGGCGGTTTTGCAATGTCGGTCGGGGACATGCGTCGATAAATCTATGGAATCGCTCCCAACTCCTCTAATACCGCTCTTCGTATAAGGGTGGTGCGATGAATACCAGAAACCACTGTTACTATTCACAACGCTCGTTCTGGGTTCTGCTTATTGACACAAGGTTCCGTCCGAATCTCAACATGAATTTTGATTTTTCCTCTGGCTTTTTTTCTCCATCGATGTTATAGATAACTTCACTACCATTGCCAATCATTAACACAATAGCGCATTTATGCAACAGACAAAGTATTACTAATTCTTGAAAGAGTATTACTAACTCTTTCAACAAAACCTTGTTTCGACCCGATCTGGATTCACTGTTCGATCAATGATCGTAACAGTCCATGCAAGATCCACTCTATAACTGAATATTAGTCCATTGTAAAACCCACCTTAAATCTCTTGAACTTGTTTATTATGATAATCGAATACGTGTGCTCTATTCAAAACTAGGGTTAATTTCAAACATAATTCAAACAGTGAATGCCAACTGATTCAAAGCATATCCAATCTCATTGCATACCATATGGTTCAAACATGGAATTTAACTCATAGATTGAGTTCTTCTATTTACATGCAGACTTACATGGATTTATTTTATCAAACCCTGTTCTAAGTACTAATTCATAAATAAACCTCTATATTACACTCCTTCAGGTCCTTTCAACTCCACTGCTCTGTTTCGAATTCCTTTGTTGCTTCTGCTTCAATTCCTCTGTCTCTTCTGCTGCCTCTGCTACCTCTCTATCTATTTTGTCTTATGGATAGTTTAGGTGTTGCTCTTGTCTTCACCTTTGCCATCAATGCCAACATTTCCAACAGTCTCCCCCTTTGGCATTGATGGCAATACACTTTTTCTGTTTGCATACACTTTGCCTGCTCTTCACTTTTTCTGTTTGCATACACTTTTCCTGCTCTTCCTCCCCCTTTGACATCAATGACAAGGGGTTGGTCATCTCATCGTGTAGATTCTGTCCTTTAATCCTGTTTTTTTCTGCTTTTTCAACATTTTGTGCATTTCCTTTCTCTGAGATCATCTGACTTTATACCATGCTGCTTCACACTGTGGATTAAATCTAAAATGCTGACGCTTTAGCCTTTTCATTGACTCTTTTATGCTGGATGTATTCTTTCCATAATCCTTTGATCCTGAGGACCTGATTCATGCTTCCCTTGTTGGATGATCTCCCCCTGGAATGATATTTTCATTTCTGTTCTCCCCCTGAAACTGTACTTTCTCTTTATATCAGAGAGTAACATCTACATATATTACTCCTAGTTTATCTCTCAAGTATTCGAATGGTTCTCTAGCAAGAGGTTTGGTAAATATATCTGTTGTTTGTTCTTTTGTTGGCACATACTCCAACTTCACTATCTTTAGAGCCACTTGTTCTCGAAGAAAATTATACTTGATTGGGATATGCTTAGCTTTTGAGTGAAGCAAAGAATTTTAGATATACTTATAGCACTTGTATTATCACATTTAATTGAGATAGGTTCATTAATGCTTACCTTCATGTCTTGAAGAGTCTGCTTCATCCACATGACTTGTGTACAACATGCTGCTGCTGCTATATATTCTGCTTCTGCTGTAGACAGGGAGATAGATGTTTGTTTCTTGCTTAACCATGCCACCAGAATTTCTCCTAGATAGAAAGTACCTCCACTTGTGCTTTTCCTATCATCCACACAGCTGGCCCAATCTGCATCTGTGTATGCTGTCAAAGTGAAGCTTTTTCTTTTAGGATACCAAAGTCCATACTGTGTTGTTCATTGTAGATATCTGAATATTCTTTTTACTACGAGAAGGTGGTTTTGTTTAGGTGTTGCTTGATATCTAGCCACTAGTCCTACTGCTAGCATGATGTCAGGTCTTGATGCAGTCAGATACAACAAACTTCCTATCATGGATCTGTAGAGTTTTTGATCTATATCATCAAATCCATCATCATCACATAGCTTGCATCTCGTGATCATAGGAGTTGACACAGGTTTGCAGTCCTCCATTTTGAACTTTTTCAACATTTCTTTCAAGTATTTTTCCTGTGAGATGAATGTACCTGTGCTCTTTTGCTGAATTTGAAGTCCTAAGTAGAAACTGAGCTCTCCAATCATAGAAATCTCAAACTCTATTTTCATCTCATCAGCAAACCCTTTCGCTAGTTCTTCTCTGTTGCTTCCAAACATAATGTCATCAACATATACTACAACAATAAGGAGTTCGTTTTCATGGGCTATTATGTACAGATTGATGTCTACTCCACCTCTCTTAAAGCCTTGTTTTTGAAAATATTTATCCAGTCTTGAGTACCAAGCACGAGGAGCCTGTTTCAGTCCATATAGAGCCTTCTTTAGTCTGCACACATAGTCTTCTTTGTCTGTCAATGAGAAGCCTTCTGGTTGTTCCATGTAGACTTCTTCTTCTAGATCTCCATTAAGAAAAGTAGATTTTACATCCATTTGATATACCTTGAAGTCTTGGTAGCATGAAAATGCCAGGAACATTCTGATAGCTTCCATTCTGGCTACAGGGGCAAATTTTTCATCATAATCAAGTCCTTCAGTTTGTGAGTATCCTTTGCAGACCAGCCTGGCTTTATTCCTGATTACTTGTCCTTGCTTATTCATTTTATTTTTGAATACCCATTTTGAACCAATGATATTTTTCTCAATTGGTCTAAGAACTAGTTCCCAGGTATTGTTCTTTTCAATTTGGTTCAATTCTTCATTCATTGCCTTTACCCAAGACTTTTCCTTGCTGGCTTCTTCGAATTTCTTTGGCTCTATTTGTGACAACATGGCGATGTATACCTCTTCAGTTTGTTTTCTTAGCTGCCTTATTGTTTGGACCCCTACTCTCTTATATCCAATGATCTGATCTTCAGGATGGTTCTTCTGAGTATATCTTGAGGGAGCTTTAGAACTCAGCTCTGTATCTTCTGTTGTCTTTCTTGTTTCCTCATCATCTTGGTTTTCTTCTTCATGGTTGTCTGATGGACTGCAACAGTCTGTATCCCTTGTGTTGTTTGGAATTTCTTCATCAAATCTCACATCAATGCTTTCTACTATTTTTCGAAGAGTCTTGTTGTAGCACCTGTACCCTTTGCTTTTGGATGCATATCCTAGAAATATTCCTTCATCTGCTCTTGCATCAAATTTTCCAAGATTTTCATCATTATTCTTTATATAACACTTTCTGCAATTAAAATGTTTGGTAGTATAAGTCCATACTACGAGTTCTAAATGCTAGGGCATACGTATAAGTGGCTTTACCAAAATATATCGCTAACATGTGCATACTTGAGAAGGTTTGACAATAATTTTCTTTATCATGGCTCAAAATTTATTGAAACGATTTTATTATCTTTCACCATTTTTAATTGTTCCTGCAATGAAAATTTGGTTGCTTTATCATGTTCATTACATAGGTCTGCAAAGTCATAATCTGTGAATTCTCCTCCTCTATCTGATCTGATACATTTTAGCTTGCATCCAGTTTGATTTTTTGCTAATGCTTTGAATGTCTTAAACTTTTCCAGTGCTTTTGATTTGTTCTTGAGAAAAGCAACCCATGTCATTCTAGAGAAATCATCTATTATCAGCATGAAGTAGGATTCTCCACTTGGTGTCTTAGTTCTAGCAGGTCCACACAGGTCCATGTGCACAAGCTGGAGTGGTCTTCTTGTTGATAACTCATCTTTAGATTTAAAGGATGTTCGGGTCTGTTTGCCCAATTGACACGATTTACATATGGTATTTGAAGGCCTTTTTATTTCTGGCATATCTCTGATAGCTTTCTTATTGCTCAGTCTGATGATATGATCGAAGCTGAGATGTCCCAATCTTTTATTCCATAACCATGACTCCTCAAGTTTGCTAAGATGGCATGCTTCATCTTCCGCTTTCAAAATGTAAACATTTCTCTCTCTTCGAAAACCTTTGAGTAGAGTCTTACCTGTGGTGCTTGACCTGACTTCACAGTCTTGTGCTCTAAATAGAACTTCGCAACCTTTGTCACACATCTGACTGACACTCAATAAATTTTCTTTCAACCCATCTACAAATAGTACATCTTGGGCCTTTCCTCTGCCATTGTCTATGCTAACTGAGCCCTTTCCTTTGATATTTCCTGACTTATCATTGCCAAAAGTAACATTGCCAAATTTCTTTTCATCAAGAGTTATAAACTTACTTTTGTCTCTTGTCATGTGTTTAGAGCAGCCACTGTCCAAATACCATTGACTTTTTAGATCTTGAGCAGTTAGAGCCAGGTCACACTTATTCACCTTCTTTATCCACTGGAGGCACCCTTTTGTTTTGTATCTTTTGTGAGGTGGTGACCTCCATCTTCTTAGAGGACATTTGGAAGGTATATGTCCAACTTGATTGCATACACAACATTTGATCATAATTTTTGTAGAATTATGAGTATGAACAAAATTTCTTTGATTCATAAACCTTCTTGAGGTTTTAAACATCAATCTTTGTCCATACTTTCTACATTCAATGATTTTATGACCGAATTCCTTACAATAAAAGCAGTAACCATAGAACCTATTTGCATACCTGATGTAAGGTTGTCTCTTCCATTTGTTTTCTTGAGGCAGTCTCTTCAATGTTTGCATCTTTTGCTGGTTTGAATTACTCCTCCTTGAATGACAATATGCAGCAATGTGTCCCAGCTTGTGGCAGACATAACAGGTGGCATTCTTCATTGGATGGAAGAATCTGCTTTGATGGTTTTCAAATTTTACATATTCAGGGGTCTTAGTATTTATTACATTCTTTGCTACTAGTGGTTTCTTCTGATCTTTGTCTTCCTTATTGCAGATTTCTTCTTTTGTAGGAATTGTTTGAGCTGCTTCATCATTCTTCTTTTCTTTTAAAAAAATAATCTCTCTGTCAACCTTTTCTTTTCCTTTACTTGATTCTCCTTCATATCCTATTCCAGTCTTTATCATAGGGGATCTTTGAGCAACCAAAATTTCATTCAACGTACTAGAGCTTGTTGTTTGGGAAGAGTTTATAACCACTTTCCTTTGAGCATTTTCTAATTTCTTTCTGAGACATACTACTTCTTCTTCCAACTTTTCTTGTTCTTGATTTTTTTCTTTGATTTGCTTAAGAAACATGTCCTCTATCTTCTTGGCTTCTTAAAGCTCTATTTTTAGTTGCTTAAGGACTTAAGATCTTTGTTCTTCTCGTACATAGGCTGGGAAGGAATGTCAACTTGTTTCACATTTAGGTTTGAAAGAGTCTATCGATCTCTTCTAGAGCACTTCTTAGCTCCCCCTCGGAGTCGACTTCACCTTCTTCTTCTTCATCTTCTATGGAGACCTTCAAGTTCTTCTATGGCCATGTTAGAGTCAGGGTTTCCTTCTTCACTTGAGGATTCATACGAATCTCAGATGTACTGCTGTCTTGTTGAGCATAGAAGGAGTTTTTGCTGAACTTCTTTCCTTTCTGCCAGTTCTTTGATTTAATTTTCTCTGACTCTTGAGCCTGATTCCTTACTTTCTTGTGAGGACACTTAGCAGCATAGTGTCAAAATCTTCCACAGTTAAAGCATTTGAAAGGAAGTTTACCTTTGTATTTACCTGATCCTCTATCCAATTTCTTGACAAACTTTGCCTCTTCTTCATCGAGCGGAGCATATGTCTCGCTCTTCTTCTTTTCTTTTCTGTTTTTTTCAAAGTTTGCTTCCCTCAGTACATGGCTTCTTAAGTGGGAGCCTCATTTCAAAGAGTTTGTTAGATTTCCAAATCCATTTGATGGTTCATGATGGGAGTCTCTATTGACTCATTTCTTCTATTGCAGGCCTTTGGATTAAACCTAGATGGAAGAGATCTTAGAATCTTTTGCACAATTATACTTTCTGGCATTTTTTCTCCAAGAGCTTTCATATTGTTAATAATTTATGCAGCTTTTAGAAAGAAACTGGCAATGTCTTCATCATCATTCATTTTTAAGTTTTCAAACTGGGCTCTATAGACTTGAAGTTCGGCAGTCTTTACTTTCTGGTCTCCCTCATGTATGTTTTCAAGAGTATCCCATATTTTTTTGGCAGTGTCTTTATGCATTACTTTAATAAACTCTGCTTCACATAATCCATTCAGGATGGCATTCATGGCTTTTGCATTAGCCACAAAATCTTTTTCTTCTTTCTCTGTATCGACTTCCCCTTTGGGGCATATCCTAATTCCACCCAGCCCGACCAGAAACTTCTATTCCTAGAGACATTATGTATTTCCTCATTCTGATTTTCCAGAAAGCATAATTTTCACTAGTGAAGAAAAGGGCTTTATTGGTTGAGCATCCTTCTTTACTAGCCATCTTGGGAACCTAGGATCTCCTTTCAATTGTTAGACTTGAACAAAGGAACCTGCTCTGATACCAATTGTTGAACCTTCAATTAAACTGAGAGGGGGGGGCGGGGGGGAGTGAATCAGTTTAACACATTCCTGATCTTTTAAAACTTTTCATTAAACTTATTCACACCTTCATTTCATATCCAGTTTAATGTGTGAGTAATATTAGAATGTAAGCAGCAAGTATTAGTATAATATAGTAGTAGACTTAATATGAGAATAGCAGGTATTAAGCAGATGATACATATTAGATCAATACATAAATATCATGCCTGAGAGACACCAGGGAATAGAGTGGAAACCCATAAAGGAGAAAACCACATCTTATTATTGTTGTGATACGAAGGCCCGACTCAACTCCCTCTCACCACTTCTTTTACGCATGCACCAACCTATAGGAAGCAGCCTCAAGTGCCACCAAGCCTCTAGCCAGGAAACTTAACTCCCTTCAATTTTAGGGCACCAACTGAGGCTCCAACTCGTTCATTAATGCATTGACTATCGGCTAACGACTTGATAGAAAGGCTCCAACTTCCTCAATTTTTCAAACTGAATGTTTGCTGATTTACCTCAGATATCAGCTCTATTCTGTAGCTTCTCTTTCTGCTCTCCTTTTCTTAATCTTCTCTACCTTACACTCCTATACTCTGCCTTCTCTATATTTTCTCTCTCTAACCTCTCTTATGCATATCAATATGATATTATATATAGAGTTCCTCACATGACTGTTTGTATTTCATAAAGAATTTGGAATGAACAGTCATGACTCTTTGGCTTCTGTCTTCTTATTCCTTTATCCAACTCATTTTTAAAATTACAACAATATGTACAAATTTCCATGCTACAGTGGGATTTTGTATTTTCTTTAGGATACTTGCCTTTGCATCACAAACAATATAAACAAAAATATTTACATTTTTAGTTATGCATTTCAATACCACTCAGCTCCTTTTCTGAACCTGGGCTTTACTGGGTTTTTCTCTTCTGCTACTATTGAGTGGTTGTTCTATATATCTTGGTTCACCTCTGTGTTTATTTATCTGCTCACTGTACTTGTGTGCATTACCATCTCTGTTCTCAGGCTACCTGTCTACGTTCTCTGTTCATACATGAGTTTCAACATACTTTCTTGAAGCTCACTTTACAATTTCGATTCATTTTTCTTTTGTACCATATTTCTGCCGCTGTCTCTAGTTCTTTCGTTCTTGCAGGCTCTTGTAATAAACTCAATCTTCGGGATTTTGTAATAAACTCAATCTTATTACATATATGTTTCTACTTTAGCACAATATATAAATATATATATATCATCATGTATCCATACTCCCGATTCAAACTATTAATAATCTATAGCTTTTGATTTGTGCCCAACATAAATATGGTCACTGTTATATAACCTTTAAAGCATCAAATTATATTACATTCCCCACTTAAATATATATAATGTTTACTCGAATGTTCGGACTTTGGGAATTTTGAATATATATATCTCGAGCTTTAAATCAATTGAGCCGCTTATAACGTACCATTGTTAAACCTACAGACCTTAACAACGTTCAATATAAATTAAACTGGGGCCCAGCGCTAACGGCCTACCACATCCAACAGTGGACATCACATCGCATAGCTTCTGATGATCCGATGGATATCGCTCGGGCAACTTGCATGGAAAATAACGCGCAATGGCGTGCCGTACCTTGGATAATCTTCGCGCATATATAGCACGTGACCACCGTCAGATCACTTCGCTCCAGATCGACGGCTTGTGTCAATATTGCTCCGCGTCTTTGGTCGATGGTTAACGTGCGATGGCGCGCCGTGGGAGGCAGTTTTGCAATGTCGGTCGGGGACACGCATCGATCAATCTATGGAATCACTCCCAACTCCTCTAAAACCGCTCTCCGTATAAGGGTGGTGCGATGAATACCAGAAACCACTATTACTGTTCACAGCGCTCGTTCTGGGTTCCGCTTATTTACACAAGGTTTCGTCCAAATCTCCACGTGAATTTTGATTATTCCTCCGGTTTGTTTTCTCTGTCGATGTTATAGATAAATTCACTACCATCGCCAATCATTAACACAACATCGCATTTATGCAGCAGATAAAGTATTACTAATTCTTGAAAGAGTATTACTAACTCTTTCAACAAAACCTTGTCTCGACCCGATCTGGATTCACTGTTCGATCAATGATCGTAACAGTCCATGCAAGATCCACTCTATAACTGAATATTAGTCCTTTTTAAAAGCCACCTTAAATCTCTTGAAATTTTTTATTATGACAATCGAATACGTGTGCTCTGTTCAAAACTGGGGTTAATTTCAAACATAATTCAAATAGTGAATGCCAACTGATTCAAAGCATATCCAATCTCATTGCATACCATATGGTTCAAAGATGGAATTTAACTCAGAGATCAAGATCTTCTATTTAGATGCAGACTTACATGGATTTATTTTATCAACCCCTGTTCTAAGTACTAATTCATAAATAAACCTCTGTATTACACTCCTTAAGGCCCTTTCAACTCCACTGCTTTGTTTCTAATTCCTCTGTTGCTTCTGCTTCAATTCGTCTGTCTCTTCTACTGCCTCTGCTACCTCTCTGTCTCGTTTGCCTTATGGATAGTTTAGGTGTTGCTCTTGTCTTCACCTTTGCCATCAATGCCAACATTTCCAACAAATTTAATCTACCATCATATATAACAGTGACTACATCAGTCAAGCATGCAGTAGAAAACCCAACTCACTCTTGATTAGAACCTTGAAAATACACATGATTTCATATGCTTGGTTGCCATGTCCCTACTAATAACTATCAATATAAACAATGGATGGATTGATGACTGAAAATCAAACCTTCAAACCTTGTGCACCTCCTTCCTAATATGTAAACGTGTCCACATACAGTGCTTCAACTATGGTTTCACCTTCAATGATCCTTTATGTAATCCCAACATGATACTATATGCTACCCTTTAGACCATGCATGCCTCAGTTTCTCATATATGTCTCTTGTTGCTCCTAATTCCAAGCTTTGCTCGGATAATATATGACATGCACATCTATTTTTGGGTTCTTGTGTAGTTGGATTTGAATGACCTTCACCTTTTGATTGGATTCCTTAAATAAACTACAAAACTTTCAATAGTTAGTAATTTTTCCAATATTGTCACACATATAACACCTTATGTGGCTAAGAAATGGGGGGAATATTCATACCTTATATGATTTTAATCTACCTTACATTACTGCATGAGTAAAAATAAGGATAAAAATGATTTTTATAAATTATTGTAGATGATCATTGTGATGGGAGAAATCTTCCTTGATTGTTTGCTTGAGATGGATTTTTATTCGGCTACATCTTCTGTTGCATATTATACTGGTAAGATCTTATCCTTTTACTTATGAAATCTGTTGCAATGTGTCCAATTTTATGACAACTTAAGCACTTGACATATCTCAAGAAAGCTACAAAGGAGTTTCTTGATGAAGGTACTTTTCTTGGTTCCTTTATTGACTACTTATTTTCCCCTTGTTCTTGTTTTCATGTTGCTACCATCCTTTGATTTAGAGTTTCCAAAAGCTGCTTCATCATCTCTTGTATTTGCCTTTGATCTAGATCTACTATTTTCTAATTCTTTTCTTAGTGAAAATACCTCAACTTATAGTTTCTTACCATGATTGACTCCTTCTTTAATCTACCTTCCCATTACATCTTCAATTCTCCTTGACTCTTCTAGCTAAATGTTTTGTCTACTAATTTATTCTTTGAAGGCACATTCCATCTCATCAAACACTTATAGTAATTTGTTTTGGTATTTTTTTCTCAATTGTGATCCTTTCAATCTTAGCTTCAAGTGCCACTATTCTAATATGGTTTTCATCTTCAATATTTTGTGATCTTGAATGCTCCATCTGATGATTAATTTTCTCTACACTTGGAAAAGCATGTTCAAATATCTAACTATCATCCTCCAGGCCAATATTCTCAAGAAGATCATCATCATTGTTTGCTCTAGTAAATGGGCGACAAGATGTATAATCACCATCAAATTCACAATTAAAGGAAAATGTGATACCTAATTCCCCTTGATAATTATCTTCATCATAGTTTTTCAGTAAAAAGAAGGGCTCTTTTGGATTCGAATTTTTTCTCCCCTGATTTTTGTCCTTTACTTTCTAATAGAAATTCTTCTTTCTCTTAGCCATAGGTCCTTGATCTACCCTCGAGGAGTCAAGATGAACTTGGGGGAACCCACTCTCATACCAATTGGTGGAAACCAAATCACTACTGAGAGGGGGGTCGAGAATCAGTAGTGATGTATTTTATAATTTTTTACGATATTTTAACATATTTTATTAATAATCATTACATGTAAAAAATAAAACATTAACTAATAAAAAATCATCATACAAACATAAAAAAATGATACATAAGTACTTATGGTGGACACCATGAAGGGGAGAAAAACCACCCTCACGCCTATCTTCTTTCTTCTTGATTGTTCTTAAATATATTTTACACTCATGTGCTAGCACCAAATAGCTAAGAGAAACTAATCTTCTATATAAATTTTGTTGGCCACAATCAATAAGGATCTACCACCCCTACAAAAAATTTCTTGCCACTACCTGTTAGGACTCCCTAACTCCCTATCTTTGCAAGCCACCACTTACGAGATCCCTTACCTCCACAACCACTATGGCCCACCCTTTCATGTATTTTTAGACTAGACCCAAAATATAACATCAACATAAATGTATCTCTCTAAAAAAAACTCATCAATACAAGCTCTCAACAACACTGTGCACTCTGACATAACCCAAGCATCAATATCACAATCACTTCCCTCTAACTCAGCACTCAAACATACTCTCAACCATACAATAGAAAACACTCTTAACAAACACCTCCTCAACAATGACTCCTAGAAATAAACTCACTTAGTAATATGTAAACCTTAGCACCACATCAAACTACCTATTTCTCAACCATAAAAAATGCTATCTCAAAAACAGGTGCACATGGCATGAATAACAATGCATGGCAAATATGTGAGCTCTCAAAGCTCAGTTAGACATATCAAGTCCTTGCCTATATAGAGTGAGCACTACAACAATAATACTCAATGCATCTATGGTATATGAATAGTACAACAATATCCCAATAATCCCAAATTCATCATTCCCTACAACACACCCTGCTTATTGATCGTACTATGAATGTGATTATGACCTCAAATAGATTTTAATCACCGCTCAATTGTTTCTAATCGATCTACTCCAAGTGATAATTCATGCACCATTTAACCATAAGGAGATCCATGACCACAATAATTTAACCTTATTTCCTATAAATCTAAATCGACTAGAATAAACACAGTTATTGTGTTCCATGAAGAGATCAAACAATAAATGATATTTTTAATGCATTTAAACCTTTATGATGCCAATTTGAACTCATGAACAAGTTAATTTCCTTATGAACATTGCAAACAAAGTCAATCACTTTGATCGATGGAAATTCCATGGGAAATTCGATGGGTTTGGACCATGATTTTCTTCACTTACAACTAGTTCCATGGGCATATAATGAGAAGCTTGTGGCAGCGTCATTGGTTTTATATGAAAAGCCTATGGCAGTGCCACACTGATATTCTGAAAAGCGTGTGAAAAAACTTTAAAATTGGAAACCTCAAAGGATCACTACCCAAATTTTCGATTAGATTCAACACCAACATCATCCACTGCAAAGGATCAATTTAATCACTTGTAACACTAGCATCGTGCCATAACAATAATACAACCTATGACACACTAAACACATAATTGCACCATCATAAAACAATGAAAAAATCATGAGTCGACATCAATGCCAACTTACCTTAATACCAACAATAAGCTGGTGCCAAGTAATTTTGTTTTCACAGATGGAAGATAAATGATTTGCATAACAATATGTGAGTGCTAGGTCTATTGGTGGATTGGAGAATTGAGGAAGTGAAATATAAAACACATTTTTCTAAAAAGACAAAAATAAAAGGAAGTGTTAGGTGGTAATAAAGTGCTTTCTTTTTTAATGAAAATTCATTGAATAAATATTTAAAAATTATGGTATAAATATTGCAACTACGTCTAGAATTTACGGCAAAAAAATATGAGGCAGTTATGCTATACCTTCAAAATTATGGTCCAATCAAATGTTTGAAAAATATTTTTTTCAATAATATTGAAAAATAAATATTTGTTTTTCAAAGTTAAATATTATAACTTAGTTTGGTCAATGTTAAACTAATAGTGGTCAAGAGGGGAATCTATTGCTATAAACATGGAAAGAACTAATAAGGAATAATAAAATAAATAGAAAAATATAATTTTAATTAAAAGAAAAAAATGTCAAAGGAATAAGGGACAAAGAAAAAAAAAAAAAAAAAGAATTAAGAAGAGTAATTATAAATATTAATTGAAAATTATTATTATTAGGGTGATGATTATAATCTTAGTTTATTACTACTAAGGTAAATTAATAATTTATTTAGTTTAACCAGAATAATCATAATTTTAAATTAAGATTTATAATTATTCTAGTTAATTCCAACCTCTTTTATTTTTTAAGTTATCCCTTTAATTAAAATTATCTTTTTTCTATTTATTTTATTATTTTTCTTGAGGTATTGGTTAGATCTCCTACTCTTCATCTATGTTTGTTGCTTCTTGTCCCTAATGATGGGTGAAGTGTTCACCCCAAACGACCTCTTTATCACACAATTTTCTTCATAAAATAACATCTACACCATAAAATATTTAGTCCTTGCGTATAAATTTTAAACAAATTCATAAACATTTAAATTTACATAAATATAAAGTATTTTGAATTTCAGTTGTATAAGTAAATATATATGTAATCAAACCTTGGATTTGAAGTATGTATTAAAATTGTTTTTGTTTGGCTAAGAGTTTGTTTTCTTTGGACACATGAATCGGTTAATGGCCCAAGGCCCAAGACCTAGATACAACCAACAAGAAGGAAAGCCTGAAAAGCCTGCCCTCTTAAGAACTACTAGTGAGTAATTCGAATTGATATGATTTTTCTTGAACAAAGATAAACTATAAATAAATGTGCATGTGTACCCAATTTCCCACCTTTTACCCTTGGACACACAATTAACTATCCACCTTCCTAACTTCAACCCTTGAAGAAACAAATACCTTTCCCCATGAACACACAATTACGTGTCCACCTTCCTAACTTCAACCCTTGAAGAAACAAATACCTCTGCAAAACAAAATTGAATAATAAAATTAAAAAATAATTTCTAAAATTTGAATATTTTTTTTTTAAATATATATTTCAAATAATTAACATTAAAATTAAAAATAAATACACTATATCACTAAATTTCAACTAAAAAGAGGAAAAGCATCTAGAGTGCATAGCTAGAGTTGGAATTTCAAAACACTTACATGTCAAATTTACCGGTTTTCACACTACCTCTACCTATCTTCATGGTTTCAAGGAAAGATTTTGACTGTTTGTAAGATTTTAAACTGTATTTAACAGGTAAATCACCCTGTGACTGGCAATTTGCCCATCAAATTCTATCCCTGCAACACATTTAACAATGGAGTTGTCTACGGAGGTGAGGAAAAAGTGGCCGAAATCAAGGCAATTAAAAAAAAAAAAATCTTGCAATAAGGTGGAAACCAATTAAGCACCCTCAAAAACTTCATAGACACCCAAAATCTTGAAGTTTGATAACTATAACCTGGATTTACAAAAATCAGTACCAGATTTAATTAAAATATTACCCAAATTTAGATAATTTTAAAAGAAAAAAAACAAAGTGATTAGACAGCTGCTTTAACAATGTATCGACGCTGGAACAACAATGCCACCGGCTAACTAACTGCACTAGTTGAATGATAAACTTGGTCAAAGACCATGTAGACAATAAGTTTCACTTAGGATTTCAATGTACTGTAAAATCTCTTAATTTTTTTTTCAATTTCTCCGCCTGGTAAACCACTCCTTTTGAGGAACCTCTCATATTTAAATTAATTTAAACCTCTAATATTTAAATTAATTTTTCCAAAATACAAAAGTCGCAGCTGCAGGTTCCAAGGCTTACGTATTTTCGGACGTCATGGGAGCCGTTCAGCGTAGTAAAGCCCAGCTGCCGCCGTCAGCGCAGAGGTGGGATTTAGGCAGCCGCAGCCGGCTAGCCGGCAAAGTCCACGTCAGTTCTGCTTCGGTATAAGTGGAATAAATAAATAAAATTAGATTCAACCAGCCGCAACCACCTAGCTGCCAATAAATAAGTGTGTTGGAATGTAATTTCCATGCGCTCGAATGAAGCTGCAGGCGGCAGCACACAGCACGTCGAACGGGTTGATGGCGGAGAAGACTATCGCGGCAGCACATTGACAGATAATCAACGGTGTGCGGGGGGTCGAATAGCGCGACCGTTAACGGAACCATACCCCCCGCAGTTGACCAACCAAGGGGCCGTTGACCAGAAATGTGCGGCTGTGGTTTAGTGCGGGGGGTCACCCATTTGATGGGTACGGCCAGAACCTTACCCCCCGCAACCACCAGTTTGAGGTGGCTCCGCCACATGCGCCCAGCGCGCCACCGTTCCGCCACCACCGTGAAAAATCACCGCTGCCACCAAATTTAAAATTTGTCATAAATTTTTATTATGCGGTGCTGACAGGTTTTTAATGCCATTTATGAATTTTTCCAAGCGGTGATAATTCTGGGCAATTTTGTCAATGAAAGACATTAATATAGATATGCACAGCAGTGCGTTAGTTTTTTTTAGAGAGACAGAGAAGAATTAAAAATCAAGCACAGCAGTGCATTAGTTGATTTTGAAAAAGACAGAGAGAGTGCAGAATTAAAATATACACAGCAGAGTATATTTTTTTTGTAAAACAGAGCGCTGTTTATTTTTAAATAGACAGAGACAGTGAAGTTTTTTTTTACACAGCTGAGTGTAAAAAATCTGTTTTACACAGCAGTGTGTTTAATTTAAAATTCTCTGTGTGAGACAGAGAAGAGTGTTTTATTTCTGAACTGTGTTTGCAGCAGTGAGATTTTTATTGTAAATTCCTCTGCAGTGAGGAAGAATAGTAACAAGTTTTTTTTTTACTGAATAGAATTTTTTTTATGAGAAAAATCTATCACTGTGTCTGCAAATTTTAAATATTTCTCGGTGTTAAGAAGAGGGACTTCTATTGTTTTGGAATTTTCAAATTTCCAACATGGTATCAGAGCCAATCCAGACTATTTGAAGGTCAAATAAGCTGAAGGAAAGGAGTTCTTTATTTGCAGCAACCTCTCCAGCAGAGTGAAGGTTCAGACAAGAAGAATTCAAAGGTATTTCTCTATATAGTTTTGTGTCACTGTTGCAGAATAGTTTATTAATTTATAAACACACAGTCAAGTGCTTTTGAATTATAGTTAGGAGTGCAGAATGGCTGGCTCCAGCACAGGTATGAGTTTGGGAAATATCCATCTTCCACAATTTAATGGGAAAAATTATGACTACTGGTCAATAACTATGAGGGATTTATTTGTCTCCCAAGAGTTATGGGAATTAGTTGAGGATGGCTTTGAAGAGCCAGCAAATGAAGTAGAGTTTCTTCTTTTAACTCAGGCAGAAAGGGAGTCACTGAAGAACAATAAGAAGAGAGATTCCAAGGCTCTTTTCTTCTTGTATCAAGCAGTGCATGAGAGTGTGTTTCCAAGGATAGCAGCAGCCAAGAAATCCAGTGAAGCATGGGAAACTCTCAAGACAGCTTATCAGGGAATGGAGAAAGTGAAGACAACAAAACTTCAGTTACTAAGGAGAGACTTTGAGACTCTCTGCATGAAAGAGTCAGATAACATTGACTCATTCTTCACTCATGTGATTGGAATGTTCACACAAATCAGATCTCATGGAGAGACTCTTGAGGATAAGAGGATTGTGGAAAAATTCTTGAGAAGCTTACCCTCAAGATTCGATGTGATTTTCACCACCATAGAAGAGACAAGGGATCTCACAAAGTTTTCAGTGGATGAGTTACATGCATCACTGATTACCCATGAACAGAGATTGAGTAGGGGTGAAAACTCATCTCTTGAGCAAGCCTTTAAGGCCCAGATGTCTTTCAGAAGAGGAAGAGGGCAAGGCAGAGGAAGAGGAAAAGGCAGAAGCCAAAACAGAGGTGGAAGGAACAGTCCAGCAAATGCTCAAGGAAGGGGCAGCAATCCAAATCAGCATCAAGGCCAAGGCAGCCAACAAAATGGTCAGCAGAATGATCAAGGACAAAGGTATGATAAATCCAATGTTCAATGTTACAATTGTAAGAAATACGGTCATTATGCTAATGAATGTAGAAAGAAGAAACAAGATATGAGAAGTGGAACTAGTGCAAACTTCACTAGAGAAAATAGCAGCCAAAACAATTTGTTTTTAGCTTGTAATATGGCTAAAGAAAAGAATGAGGATTTATGGTTTCTAGACTCCGGTTGTAGTAACCATATGACAGGAAACTTAGCAATGTTTTCTATGTTAGATGAGAGTGTGCAGTCACAAGTCACACTAGGAACTAATAGCAAAGTTTCTGTTATGGGAAAAGGAGATGTAAATGTTTTAACAAGATTAGGTGCAAAGAAATCCATAGCAGATGTTTATTATGTTCCAGGAATGAAATGTAATCTCTTAAGTATTGGACAGCTTGTCCATAAGGGGTATAATGTTTTCTTTGATAATGATGTTTGTACCATCATGGATAAACCACCCAGCAAAGTATGTATTGCTGAAGTGAAGATGACAAGGAATAGGATGTTCCCTCTCAGAATGAGAGCAGACTTGAAGAATGGTGAAGAGAAAGCAGCAGTTGCACAAGAGACTTACCAAAGCGAACCAAAGGATGATAATTGGTTATGGCACTTGAGATTTGGTCATCTCAACTTTGGAGGTCTAAATTTGTTGAACAGAAAAGGAATGGTAAGTGGTTTACCATTGATAGAGAAACCGGACAACCTTTGTGAAGGTTGTATTCTTGGGAAACAACACAGAGAAAGTTTTCCTTCCGGGAAAAGCATAAGGGAAAAAGCACCCTTAGAGATCGTTCACTCGGATGTATGTGGACCGATGCAAACTCCATCACTTGCTAGCAACCACTATGTGTTAACATTCATAGATGATTTTACAAGAAAAACTTGGGTTTACTTTTTGAAAAAGAAAAGTGAAGTGTTTGAAAATTTTTGCAATTTCAAAGCACTTGTTGAGAACCAGAGTGGGCTGCATATCAAAGTCTTAAGGACTGATAGAGGAGGTGAGTATATATCTAAAGTTTTTCTACGTTTTTGTAGAGAAAATGGTATTCATAAGCAGTTTACTAGATATACTCCGCAGCAAAATGGAGTGGCCGAAAGGAAGAACCGAACCATAATGGACATGGCGAGGAGTATGCTTAAGGCAAAGCATTTGCCGAATGATTATTGGGCTGAAGCTGTACATTGTGCAGCGTACATCTTGAATAGATGTCCTACAAAAGCAGTAATGAACAAAGTGTCGGAAGAGGCATGGAGTGGCGCAAAGCAAAGTGTCACACACATGAAGGTTTTCGGATGTGTAGCTTATGCACACATTCCGGATCAGCTAAGAAAGAAGTTGGACAGCAAGGGGGAGAAATGTATTTTCATTGGATATAGTGAGGAATCCAAGACATACAGGTTATATAACCCATCCAGCAAGAAGTTTCTTGTGAGCAGGGATGTTCAGTTCATTGAAGAGGAAGCTTGGGATGGAAGCATAGAGAAAACAGTGAATGTAAAACACTGTTTATCTCATGATGACAATGATGATGAGGTGGCTGAAATACATCCCCAAACAGCAACACCAACAAGAGAGCAGCAAAGCACACCCTTGAGGAGAAATGACAGTGCTTCTCCAAGCACACCACAAGGAGGAAATTCAAGTGCTTCTTCAAGCACTTGTACACCTACTGAAAGAGGTAAGAAATTCAGAAGTTTGAAAGATATTTATGAACAAGATTTAGCTAATGAAGGTATCAATTCTTTGTTTGCTTTATATTGTCATGTTGATGATCCTGTTCATTTCGAAGAAGCCATCAAGGATGAGAAATGGATAGAAGCTATGGATGATGAAATAAATGCCATAGAGAGGAATAAAACTTGGGATTTGGTTGAACTCCCAAAAGGTAAAGATGTCATTGGTGTTAAATGGGTCTACAAGACCAAGAGTAATGCTGAAGGCAAGATAGAGAGACACAAGGCAAGGCTTGTCGTCAAAGGCTATAAGCAGAAGCATGGCATTGATTATGAGGAAACTTTTGCACCGGTTGCAAGAATGGAAACCGTGAGAGCAGTGTTGTCAATAGCAGCACAAAACAAATGGAAAGTTTACCAAATGGACGTGAAGTCAGCATTTCTGAATGGATTGTTAATGGAAGAGGTTTACATTGATCAACCTCTCGGCTATGAGAAGAAAGGCCAAGAGCACAAAGTATGCAAACTGAAGAAAGCTCTTTATGGGCTGAAGCAAGCGCCAAGAGCGTGGTACAGTAGGATAGACTCTTATCTACTGGAAAATGGTTTTGAGAAGTGTGAGGGAGAACCCACCCTCTACATCAAAGAACAAGATGGTAAGATTTTGATTGTAGTCTTATATGTTGATGATGTTATTTTTACAGGTAATGATGATTGCCTTATTGAACATTTTAAAACAGTCATGAAAGAAGAATTTGAAATGACTGATATGGGTTTGTTAAGATACTTCTTGGGAATAGAAGTAGAACAAGATAAAAATGGGATTTTTATCTCACAGGCAAAGTATGTTAATGAGGTACTTGAAAGATTTAACATGCAAGAATGCAAAGCAGCAATCACTCCCACAGTGATGGGATTAAAACTCAGCAGAGAGGACAGCAGCAAGGATTTTGATCCTAGTTTATACAAGAGCATAGTTGGCAGCCTCATGTATTTGACTGCAACTAGGCCGGACATAATGCATGCCGTTAGTTTGATTTCCAGGTTCATGGAAAAGCCAAAGGATGCACATTGGCAAGCAGCAAAAAGAATTTTGAGGTATGTTAAAGGTACTAAAAGGTTTGGTATTTTTTATACTACTTCAGAATGTTCAGATTTAGTTGGATACACAGACAGTGATTGGGTTGGAAGTGTTGATGATCAGAAGAGCACTTCCGGTTATGTTTTTCACATGGGTTCAGGAGCCATTTCATGGGCTTCTAAGAAACAGCCCATTGTAGCATTGTCTACGGCAGAAGCAGAATATGTGGCAGCTACAGCAGCAGCGTGTCAAGCAGTTTGGATGCGGAAAATGTTGAGAAGCTTATGTCAAGAACAGGTAAAAGGGACAGTGATATTTTGTGACAATAGCTCAGCTATTGCATTGTCTAAAAATTCTGTTTTTCATAAAATAACAAAACACATTGACACCAAGTTTCACTTCATACGTGAATTGGTTAGCAATGGCGAGATTGTTTTGCAGCATTGTAGCACGGAGGATCAGTTTGCAGATATCCTCACAAAGCCACTAGCGTAGAAAAGCTTTGAACACTTCAGAAAATGCATGGGTATGCAAGAAAACCCAGCAGTGGAAATTAAGGGGGAGTGTTGGAATGTAATTTCCATGTGCTCGAATGAAGCTGCAGGCGGCAGCACACAGCACGTCAAACAGGTTGATGGCGGAGAAGACTATCGCGGCAGCACATTGACAGATAATCAACGGTGTGCGGGGGGTCGAATAGCGCGACCGTTAACGGAACCATACCCCCCGCAGTTGAGCAACCAAGGGGCCGTTGACCAGAAATGTGCGGCTGTGGTTTAGTGCGGGGGGTCACCCATTTGATGGGTACGGATAGAACCTTACCCCCCGCAACCACCAGTTTGAGGTGGCTCCGCCACATGCGCCCAGCGCACCACCATTCCGCCACCACCGTGAAAAATCACCGCTGCCACCAAATTTAAAATTTGTCATAATTTTTTTTTATGCGGTGCTGACAGATTTTTAATGCCATTTATGAATTTTTCCAAGCGGTGATAATTCTGGGCAATTTTGTCAATGAAAGACATTAATTGTTTTAGATATTTTTTTTGTAATTGATATAGATATGCACAGCAGTGCGTTAGTTTTTTTTAGAGAGACAGAGAAGAATTAAAAATCAAGCACAGCAGTGCATTAGTTGATTTTGAAAAAGACAGAGAGAGTGCAGAATTAAAATATACACAGCAGAGTATATTTTTTGTAAAACAGAGAGCTGTTTATTTTTAAATAGACAAAGACAGTGAAGGTTTTTTTTACACAGCTGAGTGTAAAAATCTTTTTTACACAGCAATGTGTTTAATTTAAAATTCTCCGTGTGAGACAGAGAAGAGTGTTTTATTTCTGAACTGTGTTTGCAGCAGTCAGATTTTTATTGTAAATTCCTCTGCAGTGAGGAAGAATAGTAACAAGTTTTTTTTTTACTGAATAGAATTTTTTTTATGAGAAAAATCTATCACTGTGTCTGCAAATTTTAAATATTTCTCTGTGTTAAGAAGAGGGACTTCTATTGTTTTGGAATTTTCAAATTTCCAACAAA
Organism: Pinus albicaulis; assembly: GCA_034641835.2. Classification (NCBI taxonomy): domain Eukaryota; kingdom Viridiplantae; phylum Streptophyta; class Pinopsida; order Pinales; family Pinaceae; genus Pinus; species Pinus albicaulis. The sequence goes on from CM076584.1 coordinate 67,756,642, forward strand.
GTGGAATAAATAAATAAAATTAAAAATAAATTCCACGTCAGCTCTGCTCCTCTATAAGTGGAATAAATAAATAAAATTAAAAATAAATACATTTATATGATCAAATTCCAGCTAAAAATAGCAAAAGCATCTCCACTGTCGCACCACATTTAACAATGTGTGGAGGCTGGAACAACAGTGCCATGGACTAACTAACTACGGGAGTTGAATGATAAAGTTGGTCAAACACCACGTAGACATCAAGTTTCGCTTCAGATTTCAATTAAAATTAAGATTTTATTCCATTTATGAATACAATTTTAAAAATAAAAAAAATCAAATAGTGGTTTAATCGTTTGTTTTAATATTGCACTCAATTTACAATGGAATGGAGTCGACGGTTGGTAATGTAAGGAATTGACCTTTGTGATAGAACATTATTATCAAGTTAATGCAAGTTATTTTCGTGTTACTTTTGTATTTTGTGAGTATATGTTGGGTCCACTCTCATCAGGTGTTGAGGTGTTGTGTGTTGTTAATTCTATTTCTTTTTTTTATATTTAGTAATTTTTGTGACATTAGACGTATTTTCTCATACTCTTATTGTTGTGAATGCATTGCAAGATTTAGGATTTATTACTTCTATGTCTTTATTTGATGTTACAATGATTGTCACTTTGTTTAATTATCGAATCCATGATTGATATGGAATTGTGCCATTGTATCTTCATATATTGTGTGCGTTAAAATTGCAATAACAAACGCACCTGGATTGATGAATTTAAGTGGGAAATGGTTTGAATAGTCATTCACACTTTAACATCAAAATTTTAGCGTCATTGCTGGAGACACTAACAAAGGTGCAAGAACACAGTTCATATTGATCTAGGCATCAATATCTCGCCCTAGGGAGGGAAATGCTACCCTAGTCTAGGTCCTGAGAGTAGTTTTTTTTGTTTTCTTTCTGATCGATTTATTAGGAACCAATCTCTCATCCTAGGGAGGGAAATTCTACCCTGCTCTAGGTCCTGAGTGTCAATCGTTTTTCTTTTCTTTACTTTTCTTTCTATTGATTTCTTAGGGCCCAATCTCTCGTCCTCAGTAGGGAAATGCTACCCTACTCTAGGTCCTGAGCTTAAGATCTCATTCGATTTTCTTTCTTTATTTTGTGTTTTTTAATAACCCAATCTATCGTCCTAGGGAGGGAATTTCTTTTGCCATGCTACAGGTCCCGAGCGTAACAGTTTTTATTTAGATATTTTTCTCTTCATAAATTTTATGAACAGAGATCCGAATAGAAGGGGTAGAGGAGGACCCCCAAATAAAGGAAGGAAGTATTTGGGAAGGATTACCTATATCCATAAACTTATCGTGAAGTCTCAATCAGAAGCATCTTCACGGGTCACTGTAAGGGTAAGGACTCAGACAAAATCTGAGGGATAGTCTGTCGTGCATTCAGTGCCATCCATGGTACTAGATAGAACCCTTTCAACGACATAAGAAGAAGTAAACAGAGTTTCAGTAGAAGAAACACCCTTGTTGTTTGTAGAAGGAGAGAAAATTGCAAGAAGGGGATTTGAGGAATTCAACAATTCCAGTGGGGAATTTGAAGGAGTTTTCATCATCACGAGATCGAGGAAGTGCTGTGAAACCTTCTGTGATTGAATAACCTCAAGTATCAATTACAGAACCATTTGAAATCCTAGGTGAGTATTGGAGGATATTTATGGCACCTCGAACTTCCTCTATTGATTTCCCAATTGGGGACATCAGAGGTGATGCACCAATGAAACCTATCCCTTTAACAAATCTACCTAATTTTCATGGGCTTTCCTCTGAATACCCCGATACATTCCTCTTTGAATTTGATATTGTCTATCGAGGGTACGAATATATTGCTAATGCTCAGAAATTGAAGATATTACCTGCTACGTTGAAGGGAAGGACCCTACCATGGTTCATGGGTTTGGGGGGTAAAACTATCTCCTCATGGGATGACATGAAATTTTTTTTTTTGGAGAAGTACCAAGATTACTGTAAGTTTTGTTATCACCAAAATCGTATTTGATTAGTTGTTGATCAGACAACTTCAGTGTAACTATTTCAAACCAATCTTGTGACTGTGGCTTAGCCTCCTCATCTTGAGAGGGCTCTCTCAAGGGTTCATGATGTTGAATAAAGATATATATAGATGGCTAACTCTATGAATTATGTCTTGGTTTTGTATGTTTGTAGGTTGAAATGATGAAGACTTGCTACCATTGGAATTGGAGTCAGTGACAGGGAAGTTGAGGCTTGTATACACTTCAATGAAAGAATAACACATTTAGGAAAATCCCAATAACTTGAGTTTCAAAGGAAGTCAGAGCATGTAGCACATGAATTCTGAGTAATGAGACATCAAGGTATTAAAATAAAAATACTCAAAGAGATTTCACCATAGTTTAATACTTAAAGGAGGTCAGAGCATGAACAATCATGAATTCTGAGTTATAAGTATTAAGGCATTGAAGAAAACCTTTCAAGGATAGGACCTAAAAATCATTTGAGCATAGATAAATACTTAAATGAAGTCAGAGCATTAACAATCATGAATTATAAGTAATAGGCACTTAAACTATGGAAGAAAAACATTTCAAAATATAGGACATAAACTCATTGAAATATACTAAGAATCACAGGTCAAGAAAAGTGGTATTGTTACTATATATATCAGAACACTCCAAAATATTTAGAATAAAATAGTCTGTTGAGATCACATTTTCCAAGCCTACATACATCGAAGTACTCACTACTTATAGGCATCTAACCTTTACATCAAATCTGCCAAGTGGCTAGATCATTAAACTCTATTACTGACACCAAATGTAACCACTAACAAGATATTTAAAAGTAGAACTGACACCTTTTGAATTAGGAGTTAGAGTCCTACTATGACTCAAACACCTACTTATTACATTTAATCCAAAGATGATCCAAATCTTCCTCGAAAGGAATCATGTCTTTCAACCATACTGGCCACAAACAAAACATTAATACTTTGACTATCTTCATGAAGTTGCTCTACCTACTATTAAGGAATTGTTAGTTTGATGATATGGCAACACAGTGAGGTGGTATCTTCGAACTGTATCCTTAACAAAATATCTACACTTAGAAAACTTTTGATTTGATAATTTTTGTCATTTCCCTGATAATCTTTGTCATTTCTCATGGAGTATATCTTTGAAATATCTATTTACCATTTCTCCTTCTTCAAAAATTAACCTTGCTGTCAAAATAGAGTTTTGAGCTACTTTCGTAGCTAGTTTCGTAGCATAAACAAAAAAAGTTATCTGTGATAATCCACTGCTGCTCTTGACCGTTGGAAGATTTTAAGTGATCAAAAACACTTAAACCCAATCCTCAAAATTCCTCATCCCTGTCAGTTAAAATACTTAAAAAAAAAAAGAATTCTTCAGAAATTCCGTAGCAGAGAATGAGCTTCAAACCTGGCATACGCTGCGGAATTGCCTAACTTCTTAGAGACTTGACAAAACTTAGGATACGAGTTCTGAAAAGATCCATGAATATACCTACATGTAAAGTATGATAATATAAGGCAAAAAATGTCTATAAGCCATTTTTGCCTTCTTATTTTCCAGCAATTTCTTCATGAGCAACTTCAATAGTTTTTTCCATAGCTCCTCTTTCCAAATCTTTCTTCTCTAATTCTGTCTTCATCATCTCCATATTTTCTTTCAACTCTTTGAATTGTCTCTAAAGACTTTTCCTCTCTACCTGTAACCATAAATTCCTCTGCCTTGTATGTGTCATCATGATGCATAAACGCTGTGATTTATTCAACAAGATTTTGGCCTTTCCAATAGACTTTTCAAAATGAGTAATGTGATCATTCACTTTCTTTTCCACCTCATCTATCATTTGCCTATCTTTCTTGTATCTTTCCAGCTCTCTCTTTGTTTCAGACAACTCTTCCCTAACTCCTTTTAACTGTTCTTCAAGAAGCTCTTTTTCTGTTTTTTCTATGATGTTTTCCTTTCCCTTTCTCTGTTTGATTGTTTCTTCCTTATCTTTCAATTGTCCCTCTGGAAAAATCAGCATCAGATTTATTTTGAATCTTTCTTTTAGATTGACCTTTCTTTTATTTAGTAACCTTTGTCTCAATAGGAGATATAACTATGACTTTTGTACTGTTGCCCCTTCTTCTTTATCTTTCTTCTGCTGCTCATTTTCAATGGTAATAGTCTCAGAAAACGGTGATCTTGTGAAAGGCTTTTTAGGTTTAAAAAGAGAACCTGAATCCTCTGATGAAAAATCTAACTTCTTGGCCATAGGCCCCTTCCCTTTGACCTTGGATCCTTCTACCTCAGTTTCTTTCACTACAGGGGATTCTGTAATGTATATAGCCTGTAAGATGTCTTCAAGCCTGCCTTTACCTCCACTATTTTCCTTTATGCTTCTTTTAGACCTTTTTGCTGCAGGTTTAGTCTTGCTAGTTATGACATGTTTTTTAGCATGCTTACTAGTTGCTAGTTGTGGTGCTACATCTTGGATGAATTTAGCTTCCACCTCTACATCTTTAGCTATAGATTTTAAACCTTCTTGTTCATTCCCTCCTAATTCGATAGTAGCATTCAGCTCTTGTCTAGAAGAAGGAGTTTTGAGTTTAGAGGCTTTCCTTGGGGATAAAACATCCATTTCATACCCATTCATAAACAAGAAAGATGCCCAGACTCTGTATAGATTATTTAATTCTTCCAGTACTAGTAATTTAATCAATCCGTGGGGTAAGATGGAAGTTTCACTTCTTTCAGGTCTACCTTGCACTTTGTTTGCCATTTTTCGAAGGCTTCTAAAAAGGTAAAAAGGAATATCTATCAGCTTTTTCCCTATAAAATGAAGCAACAACTTGAAGTGATACATGTAGATTGTTTGGAATCTGCCTTCACATGTAAAGTATTTCTGTAGGACTGTCAATAATTTAGAGTAGTTATCTCTAAGGGAAGTTATGGGAATCCATACACTCATATTTATCCTTACATGTTCATGCTTTATATAATCATCACAACTTCTTAAATCAAACTTCATAGCTTTAAACCATTCTTCTCCGGTCCTAGGGATCCCTGTTGCTTAAGAAATACTATCAAGCGAAATTGGCACATGAAGAAAACCAACCTTTGTATATGTTCCTTTGAAATTGAGTACAAAGTCTTGTGATACCTGTTTGTGATGACCTTACAACTTTTGACAGAACTGAATGCATCCTGCTCTTGTAAGAATCTCAACGAAATATGGATCATCCATGATTAAACTTGGACTTGTAGGCTCATACTTGAATGGAAAACCTTTTTTATTCAATTTCTTTGGTGTATCCATTTCTTCTTGTTCTGTAGAGGTGGCCTTCTTTGTATTCTTACAACTGTTCATTAAAAAGTCTTTGATGACAATGATTTTTTATGGTAAAAGACGGCTGACATGATAGAGGATTTCTACGGGAGATGCAAATGACAACAAACTGCTTTGGTAGTAGCTTAAAAGAGCAGAAAATAAAGCGTGAGAAATGAGGGATGAATTTGAAAGAATGAGATGGGATTTATTAAGAAAATGGTGGCTAATACCAAAACGTGCCAAAGACTTTCAATGATGACCCTATTCTGACAGCATGACCTTGAAACCCTCAAATTTTAATAACTCATCATTATGCAGAAAACTGTTATAAGACGACACAACTTTCATAGCGCATTTAGTTTTACAAGGGTCCATTTCGCTATGGAACTACTAGGTTTTTTTGTAGTAAAATCTATTTATTTAGTACTACAATCGCTGCGGACTCAAAATAATTCTGACATGTGGCCAGATTTGAGACTTTAGGTCGATTTAAAGTATCTATTCAAGATTTGTTCCTTTGATATGACTTGATATCATCCCTAACAACTTAAACAATCTTTGAAGCTTATGCTAATCATAAAATTTATCATTTCATGATGCTATGCAATCTAACCAATCTAAATGCAATTGTGTCACATTTCAAGTTATGATTTTGAAAATTTAGGGTGTGATAACAAGTCTCATGATATCAAAGAAGAAATTTTCAAGTTTATGCAAAAATAATATGATAATGTGGAAGATTGTGTGGAGTGATTTAAATATATGCTACAACGGTCAGGCCATAGTGAACTGGACAAAGATATTATGAATATCATTCTTCTCCAGGAAATAAGGGAAGAATCTATGGATCTTTTAAACTTAGTAGGAAAAGGGGATATATAGAAGGAAGATTTTGATACTATCTATGGGTTGTGCATCTAGTGTTCACGAGGGGCTGTGAGAAATAGACAATGGATTCGTTCATAAAAAACATTTTGTGGAGGGGTCACAAAGGCAGAAATTGGGAATATGTTGGATAACTTGAATACTGGTATACTAAGTACACTATATGCCTAGATGGACACGTTGCAAGAAAAGAAGAGGCAGATGAAATTGGAGAAGACCATGGCCATATTTTTCCCTCGGTGCAGAAAGAAACATTCGCTGAAGGAATGTCCATTGAACACAGTTGAAGCCTGTGAAATTTTCGAATAGAGTCATGCAACCAACTTTTTCCCTTCCTTGCTAGGTCCATTGAAGGTAGTATTTCAAGGAGAAAGTGAACAGAGTGCAGCGGATCAAGTGTATTTCATGGGATTGAGGAAGCTATGGTAGGCACGGTGAGAAATATGAATCAAGGTATGCCTCAGGACCCGTATCATTATTTCATTAATTTGAATATGGGTCCCCATTATCTAACCTTTTCACTAGCATGGCCCCAATATTTTCAATATCCACCTTGGAAACCATGGTTCCCTCAGACTAGTTCGAACCCTTCATGGACCTAGAGCTAGCGTGGAACTTATCCTCTAGAAAAATTCCCCCAACCTATGCCACAACAACAACTTCAGTTGCCTTCCAATATTCCTCCTAGTAATCCATCCCTTCAACCTCAGCTTCCCATCCAACCCAATATAGATCCTAATAATAAGGGATTTCAACAAGTTTTCACTCTCAACCTTCCTTCATACAACATCTCTATCGCATAATTTAATGCAATAAATTTATGATCCGGGCGGGCTGTGAATGCTCCAAACTCACTTATTATCATTGAGAAAGTCGATAGTGAGGTCATGGAACCAGAACCAAAAACAGTTGGGGAGAAACAAAACCAGGACATTGCAAATAAGACACCTCCTCAACCTTTTGTTAATCAGGGTCGCCAAGTTAATCCACCCTATCCTAAAATATTGGCCCTGAGTAAACAAAGCTCTCAAGAAGAATTTGATTTTCTAGGGGAATTACAAAATTTTCTTGTTAAAAGCCACCTACTTCAAGCTATGAGGGATGTACCAACCTATGCGAAAAAACTCAAAGAATATTGTTATAAAAATCCCGGAAAGAAATCAAGGGACCCACTGACCATCAATGTGACGGATAAATTCTCTGACATCATGCTGGGAAAATTCATGTCTGTAAAATATGGTGACCCGGGGAATCCAATTATAATGTTACAGATTAATGGGGTTGAAATCCCAAACGTACTGGTAGATTTGGGTGCTGTCATAAACGTCATTACTTCTGAAACGATGCATGCATTGGGTGTTAGAAACCTTAAACCATGTTCTGTTTCTAATTCAACTCCTGAGATCCTAGAATCTTCCATGAGCTGTGAAACACAGGAAAATATTGAACCAGAAGAAGAAAATAAGGACATCTTACGACTTTGTACCATGATAGAATTCCCATTGAAATTGAGATAGGAAAAACATTGAACATCAACCCGAATCTTTCAGAATCCTAGAAAAAAAAACTCCTAAAAGTTATTTGAAACCATAAGGAAGCCTTTGCCTAGGATTACGCAGACATTAATGGGATTCTTGCTAATTTATGCACTGTAAGACAGCCTCAGAGAATAATTAACCCTTCCTTAAAGAACATTTTCAAAGACGAGCTTCAAAAGTTACTAGATGTAGGATTCATTTACCCCATCCTGGACAACCAGTGGGTTTCTCTGCTGGTTATTCTTCCCAAGAAAAATGGTAAATTGTGTATTTGTGTGGAATATAGGGAATTGAACAAGGAAACTTAGAAAGACCATTTCATTTTTCCATTCATTGACCAAGTCGTAGATACCTTGGCTGGGAAGAAGTTGTTTTCCTTCTTGGACGGGTTTAGTGGATATAAGCAGATCCATATTGCCCCTTAAGACCAAGATAAAACCACCTTCTAATGCCCCTGGGGAACATTTTCATATTGAGTCTTTCCATTCAGTCTTTGTAATGCGGCTGCAACATTTCAAAGGGAAATATTAGGAAATTTTTTTATCTAGTCGATGACAGCGTTGAAATTTATATGGATGACTTCACTCCATATGGGAATTCATTTGAAGAAGGCTTGGAAAATTTAGAAAAAGTGATCGAAAGATGCAAGAAAACCCATGTCTCTCTGAGTATGGTTAAATGTCACATGATGAGGGAAGATGGAATAGTTTTGGGACACCTGCTCTCGGTTGCTGGAATTTGAGTTGATTTGGGCAAGGTAGAGGTAATTTTTCATTTTCGTGTACCCAAGACACCCACATAGGTACACATTTTTATTTGTTTGCACTGGCTATTATAGAAATTTTATTGAAGATTTTTCTAAAATAACATCCCCACTTTTTTAGCTGCTAACTAAAGATGCAGAATTTTTGTGGACAGATGATTGTGAAGCAAATTTTAGAAAAATCAAGGAACTTGTTTGTGCAGCTCCGATGTTGCGAGGATCGGATTGGGAACTTCCATTTCACATCCATATTGGTGCCTCTCGGATAGCAGTTGGGGCAGTTCTAGGACAACCGGAAGATAATAAACTATATGCAGTTTACTATGTCAAAAATAATTTGACCGTTGCTAAGCTGAACTACACGGTAACGGAAAGGGAATTTCTTGTCGTTATTTATGGCATCAACAAATTTTCACACTACATTACTGGATATCCTACTTTTTTACATACTGGTCATGCAACAATCACGTATTTGATGAATAAACCTATCACCTTTGGTCACATTACAAGATGGTTGCTATTGCTTCAAGAATTTTATATTACAATAGTAGATAAACCAGGGAAGGATAATATAGTTGTTTATTTTCTGTCTATATTGGATAATAATGACGAGGGCACACCCATAGAGGACAGTTTTCTAGATGAACATCTTTTTGAAATTTCCACTAATCCTCCGTGGTATGCAGATATCGATAACTCTCTTGCTACAGGAAAGGTGCCTCATCATTTATCATACAGGGAACAACGAAATATCATTCATCATAGTGCTTGATAATCCTAGATAACAGGATATCTCATTTATACAGGTGTCGATGTATATTTAAGGATGCCATTTATGAAGTGTTAAAGGTTGCTCATGATGGTCCTTGCAGAGGGAATTTCGTAGATAAGAGGATAGGGCATAAGGTATTACAGATGGGATATTATTGGCCCTCTATCTTCTAGGATGCTCGAGACTAAGTCCGCGCATGTGACAATTTCCAATGGATGGGTCAACCAGGTCGATCAAATGAAATTCCACTACAGCCCCACATAGTCCTTAAACCTTTCAAAAAGTGGGATATAAATTTGTTTGGTCCCTTTAACTGAACTTCACATCAGAAGGTCCAAATTTTGGTTAGCACATACTATGTGACTAAGTGGGTGGAAGCCAAGGCTATTGTGAAAGTGACAGAGTAGGTTGTTTCAAATTTTCTGTTTGAAGAGATTTTTTCCTGTTATGGTGCTTCGAGAGAGATGGTTTTAGATGGAGGAGCGCAATTCACATCACACATGATAGGGAGGCTTAATGCAGAAATATGGAATAAAACATAGAGTCACATCTTTATATCATCCCTAGGCGAATGGTTAGGTGGAAAGCACAAATAAGGTATTGGAAAATATCTTGACAAATACTGCAACAAGACATCGTTGGGATTGGGCTAAAAAACTTCCTGAAGCTCTATGGTCATAGAGAATAACATGGTAGAACAAAATAGGGTTTTCACCATTCATGTTGGTCTATGGGAAATCCCCCTTGTTTCCAATATAATTCAAGATTAGTACACTCAGAAAAACTCTAGAGGTAGGCATGGATCTGTCAGATGCCCAGAAACACTGCCTATAACACCTAAATGAATTAGAAGAAATTTGTTCGATGGTTGTCTAGAAGACTGCTGCAATTCAGCAATAGAGAACAAAATGGCACGATAAATTTATTAAAAATAAGGTGTTTCACAGAGAAGACAGGGAATTACTCTATGATTCATGCTTTAAGGATTTCAAGGGAAATATTTTCTCTCGTTGGATGGGACCCTATGAAGTGGACACAGTTTTTGAGAATGGAAAAGCCAGACTTGTCACAATTAATGATACTCATGCTTGTTTCATAGAAAATGGACACCGTCTGAGACAATATCATCAGCCAACTTCTAAGGATGGCTTCATTAAAAATCTCTCTAAAAAATATGGTCTGAAGTTTTTTAGTGCAGATAATTCCTCCTCTCCATCCTTGAATTAAACAAAAAAAAAGAAAACTATACATATAGTAATATGAATAAAATGTTGTTACCACTCAATTGTTTTTCTTTTGCAGGAACTAATACAGATGGAAATTTTTCGGAGATGACAGATTTTTATAAGTGTTGGATGTTGCTACTCCTATGATGGTGTTACTCAGGAAAATTTTCTAAGTGTTGGATCTTGTTACTCCTTCGATGCTGTTACTCCTCCGATGTTGTTAATCTGGAATTTTTTCTAACTGTTGGATGCAGTTAATCTATCATTGTTGTTACTCCATCAGTGTGTTACTCCGTCACTACTGTTACTCCATCTGTGATGTTAATCCCTCACTGTTGTAACTCCATCGGTGTTGTTACTCTATCACTGCTATTACTCAGTCAGTGTTGTTACTCCCTCACTGTTGTTACTCCACCAGGTTGTCACTTTGCTCAGGTAAGTCACCAGGTATGTCCTGGTTGAATTTTACGGATTTGATTAAATATTCCATTGAAAAGACATTTGATGTGCCCGTGGAAGGTCAATTATTAAGTTGGGGTGGGGGGGGGGGGGGGGGGGTGTTGTCATAACCGAATAATGGCATAATCAAATCACAATGATGATTTTCCGGTGTCACCATTAGAAACTGTGACGATAATACATCCCAGGATTTTCACCATTATTTCGCATAATTATTTGAATGCATTAGGACTCAAAGTAATTACATTCTCACAATATAATCAGTCCTTTATAAATATGTGAAATAATTACCATTAGCACTCATCATTATTACCATAATATATCATTTGTTTTCCTCATTTTTTGAAATACTTTCCATTTTTTTTTCTTACCATTACCCCCATTCCATTTTATACCATGCTATGACTTCAAGAGATTAAATTCCGATACTCCCTCCCAATGGTCCACCGTTGTTATGACGTGCTGGTATAGAGCTTCTACGGGATGGGTGGATTGGATGTGAGACATGAACCCGAAAATACAGTTCTGGTCTGCGGTAATGCAGTTTCATGGCAGGTTTTTCTGGATGCAGGATGGGATGTCTATTTCGATAGGTTGTAGGGGTTCAATGAGACAGTTACAACAATTTTTTTTGTAAAACTGGATGAATATCGTTCCAGAGTGCGGGGCTTAGAAATTTCTGTCACAGAGCAGGTCATTTCAGCGGTCAACAGACTACTACAGTGAGGGAAGAAATGGTTTTCACAAAATACTCCCCTACCGGAATTTTCAAAGTTGTTTCTATAAGCTAGAGAGAGGTAAGTTCTGAAAGGGAGAGGATACCATTGGAATTCCCTACCACATCCATGGGGAGAGGTGCAATAATTTGTTATGAGGTATATAGCTTGCTAGGGGCAATTTACCACCCTGTTTAAATATCATTTTAAGCTCCTAGATCACCTCTGATATCCTACGGCACCGGTTCACTTCTTGGACATGCCTTTCTTTCTTTTGAAAAATCTCTAGCTTATGGCACAGTCTGCCGGATACTCGTGGAAAGTATTGGCAGTTCATACAAATCATGGGCTGGTTCATCTACTAGTAAGGCATGCATTGGCCCAATTCCACAGGAACTAGGATCTTGAAGTAGGTAGTGGTGTTAGACAGGAACCACCACTAATTCATATGAGTGAGGAAAGTGTGGAAAATACAAGTCCTGTAGTTGAAACTATTCCACAGGAACTAGTGTCGACTGTAGGACAAAAAGGTGATGAAGAAGAAGTCTTGGTCCAAACAGAGAAGAAATTTGGTGAAGAAAAAGAGCCTGAGGTAGTAGACGTAACCAGAACAAACATAGAGGAGAATTTCCCTCGTTATCCATTTCTTGCCACTCTACCGAGAGGTGAAAATAATTTTCACTCTCCTCGGTGCCTTATAGAAGAAGTAGTTATCTCTCCAGTCTTAGAATTTGTCGGTACAAGGTTGGACATAGTGTCTGGTACAACCATTTTCAAACCACCGTTTGTTGATTCACACTTTGAATGGCCCAAATATTTCAATATGGAAACAAAAGAACCGATGCTGATAGAAGGACGGGTGATGGATGATACCACTCCATCTATGGAAATTACCCAGACTGAAGCTGATCCATAGGGTCAAAATCAATGCCAGAGCCTATAGAAGAAAACCTTGCAGTAGAACAAGAATAGAGAATGGATGTCGAAGGCATCACCCAAGTGAATGTAGAAATTCTAAACAAGGAAATGAAAATGAATAAACTGCTCTTGAAGAGAGGGGATAATTTAGGGAGGACTTGGTGAAAAAGGAGCCAGTCGACATCTTTGTTGATAGCAACCCACTAGTCTGTGGACTAGCTATGGTGCCAGTAGAAGAAGTTGTTGTTAAGAAATAATTTGCAGAGTAGTGTGAGAGAAGGAGACCACCTCTCAAGGAGAGATATAAACTTAAATTAAGGGAAAATATGTAGTTAAAAATAAAAATTGTTCGACTAAGGAAGCAGGTATCACAACTAAAGAAGAAGGTGAGGAGATACAAAGGAGAAGTTGTGAACCCAATGGTCGAGGCTGATGTTGCTGCTACACAGACTGACCCTCTTGGAATGGGATTCCCTAACCTGCGTTTTGATATAATTTTGTAATAGTGAGTCTTGCGTAGGGGTTTTACGGTGGGTCAAAGACCCTAATGTTTTGTAACAACTTAAAGGGTAGCTCTAGGGTCCACAAATGATGGTTTACGGACCATAGGATAGAAAAGGCTACGATGTTATAAATAGATAGATAGTTGGGTATAGTAGGCAAGTAAGAAATAAGATTGATGTCTCGTGCAAATTGCTAAGATCTGTTAGGGTTTTTTTAGGTAATAACTCTTGTTGGCTAAGTGCATAGATATCCTCAGTCCTGTTATGTGCAGACCCCACTAGGCTGTGTGCGCAGGCTGTGTTTTGGGTTGTAATTGGGTGTTTGGATACTAATGAATGCAGAATATATTTTTAGTATCTTTATGGTATCTGGATTGATCGTGTTTATTGCTTAATTGCATCTGTGATATTTATTTATGCTGTGAATGTACTTGTGATCTAAGAATTAGCTGATTATAATTTTTTGTGATGGTATTTGTAGATGCGCACGTGGATGCGAATGCATTGATTAGATATGTTAGTGATAGTGGCTTTGTTATGGTTATGTGCTGATTATAATGTTAAGAGCTTTTGAATAGAATCATTATGTGCAAACCTAATAAGTTTCAATGTAGATATGCCTTAAATTACCTACTCTCTCCTAGGGTGTGGAAACCTGGTTCCAGCACCCTCCCATACTACTTCGGGTGAGACCTTGGCCTACAAAAGTAGCTTGTTGCTGCAAGGGTTAGTAGTATAGGGGTTTGTTGGCAAAACTTAACCTCCGAACCTAGGTCAAGACGCTTCAAGCCAACAAATGGTTTCGTTGACGGTACCAGGAGCATTTTTAGAGGGAGAATGGGTAATGCCAGGAGGTCGTTGGAGACCTGAGAAACCAAAACTTGAAGACTGGTTTGAAAGACAGATTTAATAATTTTCTTTAAAGGAGAACCGCATCATGAAACTGACAGCTGAGAAGTGGAAGAATAAGTACATCTTCACTGAAGTCTATGAGATTTTCTTTATAACTTTTGCACACGAGCTTTAGGAGTGGTTAGAAAGGCTCGTAGAATTTCAGACATGTTGGAAGGACGATCAGGTCATGCAGTGGACACTGGAATTGATTAAAAAGTTGGAGAAGACTAACAACACAATCACCCGTACGATAGATCATTGGGTGGACAACGTGCTAGGAGGGTTTGTAACGGAATTCGTAGTCGATCAGTTTGTATCCTATTCTAAGGCAGAGTGGAGGTTCTTCAAAGGTTTCTGAGGTAAGTTCTTGCGAACATTGTCATTGCTAATTAAAATATCACTGTACGAAAAAGATGTTCTGTGCAGCCACACCGAATGAATGACCTCTGATCAAAGCGAAAGTACAACACGAAGTGGTATGTACTACTGAACCAATTGAGAATGGGATAGATATATCTGTAGTCCATTAAGAGAGTCGGTTGTGCACATAAGGAATAGTCATATAGCTACACCACCTTTGAGTCAGCATTAGAGCAAGAACTCCCCTACACCTCTGCCACCACCAGAAGAAGATATGGACACACACATGAAGCTACCCACCTTTAAGGGTGTAGGAGACGAAGATATGGACTGATTTTGGTTTGAAGTAGATTCTGTATGGACTACGCAAAATGTGGCTAGTGATGTTGTAAAGAGAGTGTAGCTATCCCTTGCCTTTGAAGGAAGGGCCTTGGATTGGTATATGGGGTACGTAGGACACCATGTGGACCTGTCTATCCAAGAGATTAAGAAGGCTTTAAAACATCAGTTCCAAAAGCCTAATTCCTTCTCGCAACTAGTAACTGACTTGAAATATTTTAGACAGGGACCCACTAAGTCTGTATGGGAGGTTGATGAGTGGTTTAAGAAGGTTATTAGAGATGGGTAATTTCATTATGATGATAGATAGCACAAGGAATGGTTCATCGCCATGCTATTACCTCACCTGCATGGAACTATGGGTCAGCAAGTGATTGAGACGCAAGAGAAACTCTTGGAGATTGCAATGAAGCTACAATCGACACCAAGAGATGATGCCCAGTTTGGGGTGTAGGAGATCCAAGAATAGATGGAGGCAATGCACCTAGAAATACAAAATCTGTAGAAAGAATGAGGAAAAGAGGCTAGCCTAGACGTATGGTGCATAAGATGCAGGGTGTTTGTCCATACCAAGAATCCGTGCCCTCTACTAGCGGACTACATGCAGGCTGGGGGACCCAGCCCATTGCGCCCTAAAGAGGCTGCGGGGCCAAGTTGTTCGAAATTATGGTGCGCTGACTATCACATTGGAGAACTACACGATATCAACCACTATCCCTGTCTTGGTGCTTATGTTCCAGAATTGAAGAAACAATGGAGCCGCTTCTGCTCATCCGTGGGGCACGACGAACATAACTATCAGACATATGACTTAATGATAGACCGAGGAAACTTATACATGGTGCAGGCTGACCCTTTTTCACCATTATCCCCTTTAGGAAGAGGAGGCTCCCCAACGAGAGGCAGAGGAGGGGGAAGGGAGGAGGCGCAGTTCAGGGAAGAGGGTAATTGATATGTTACAACTTTGGAGAAATATGGCACTTTGCAAGGGACTCTTCGAAACCTCTGCGGCAATATTGCCGATATTGTCGACAATTGGACCATGTAATCGAAGACTGTCTACTCCTGATAGAAAAAATCTAGGAAAAACAGCATACCCCAACACAGAATGTTCATAGGGTTAAAGGGGAACCGCGTGATGAAGGAACAAGTATTAATGTCAGAACGCGTAGTGGGATAGCTACTGGAGGAGCTGAGGAGAAAGCTGCAATGGAACCTCTTATCTAGAAAGCTTATATCAAACAAGAAAGCTTGGACCTATAGAGGGAGAAAGAAACCTTCGTCGCAGCTCGCAAAGACTTTACTAAGGATGAGGCGTCTACTTCCAGGGCTCCAGCAAACCTAAGAATGGATGACGAAGTTAAACCATTTCTATAGGTATGTATGAAGCTGCTACGCAACTAGAAGGAAGTAGAAAATATTCAAGTAGTGATAGATAGCTACGCAGAAAGAACTGACCCTCTCACGAAAGTTAAGGATGTTCACAAACTATACAAGCATAAGAAGTGCATTGGTCGGGAAATGCGGCTAATGGCGTAGATTGGCGATTATGAGATGGATCAAATCATCCTAGACCTAGGGTCAGATGCAAACGTCTTTCCCAAGCAAACATGGTAGTGGATGGGAGAACCTAAGCTAGAATGGTCCACTATACAGCTGCGCATGGATAACCAACAGAAAATCATACCATTGAGGAGGCTGTCAAAGATTATGGTAGATATCGCAGGAGTCAAGGCACGCACAGATTTTGAATTCATTCATATTGTGGAAGATGCGGACCCTTATCCTATGTTCCTAGGACTAGATTGGGCGATAGACATGGGAGGAATTATCAACTTAAAGAAAAGGAGCATGGGTTTTGAGAATGAGGGTACGAGGGTGATAGTCCCACTAGACGCTGCAGAAGGAGAGCGGTATACAGAACCAGTGCGTGAATAAGATGACGTGGATCACATTTATAAAATAACTGCCTGGGACAAGGATTGGATTAATCCTACAGCTGATGGTGTGATTTTCTTGGAGAAAGACAATGAATGCCTCTCTGACTTCGATGGGGAGATAGAAAAATGGAAAAACTGGTTACATGATGTATCTGCGTTGCGATGTATTAGGATCAAGAATAACTTCCGGTGTATCTCCTCAGAGGTAAGAGATATGCCCTACTTTGATGGTTCTAGTAATATCTGGGAGTTTTTGTGAAAATTTGAAGTTGAAGTCCCGAGGGATTGAAGGATGTGGGCACTTAACCTAGCCATGGGCACAAACCCTGCGAGGTGGTGGGAAACTCATAAGAGGGCGTTCCAGGATTGGGAGAAATGATGTGAAATGATGATTCTATGGTTCAAACCTTTGACTCACCTACGCGTGGAGGATTTCCTTGGCCATGGATATCTGTGTAGGCATGTGGCTGCCTGGATGGAGGCATGGTGCGAAAGGACCATGGAGGAATGGGTCCACCTGTTTATCCATCCCTTGGGGCCAATTCCCACTGCATGGTATCTGGATGTAGAGCTACACCAGTGCACCCACCAATGGGAGACCATGCAGAACAATTTTGTGGGGAAATTAGGGTTGATAGGAAGAACTAAGGCATTGGATGAATCTTTGCAGGATATAGTTGCCCTAGTCCTTGATGAATCATGCCCTCATGCAATGTATGGGGCACCAACTTGGGATATGCAGATGCAAGATATTTTCAACTGCCGCAATCTATCAATGGAGGAATGTGATGAAGACCCATGAAATATCACTATCCCAGAGTCGGAGGGACAGCGTACAATTGCTGGACCCCCACTGCAAACTGTCGATGTGACTAAGCCTCTTAAGCTACAGGAAGTCAACATTGGAACTCAAGAGAAACCTAAGCTAGCTAAAATTGGGGATTACTGGGATAATGATACTGTAGGGAAAGTCACAGAGCTTCTCACATAATACCAGGACCTGTTTCCTACGAAATTTTCAGAACTTAAGGGTATTACAGGGGACCTAGGGGTCATGCGCATTACACTAAAACCAGATGTGTGCCCTGCTAAGCAACGACCTTACCGATTGAACCCAAAGTATAAGAAGAAATACAAGGAAGAAATTGACAAAACACTATCTGCAGGTATCATTGAACCAATCGAACAGTTAGATTGGGTACGCGCTATGGTGGTTCAGGAGAAAAAGACTAAGGGAGAAATACAAATCTATGTCTATCTGTGAAAATTGAATGATGCCGATGTACATGATCCCTTCCCTATGCCATTTTCTGACAAAATTCTTGATAGTGTGGGAGGGAAGGAAGCATACTCGTTTGCTGATGGATTCTCGAGCTACCATTAGATCAGGATTGCACCTGAAGATCGCAGAAAAACTACGTTCACCATTGAATGGGGATCTTTCTAGTACATCGTCATGCCATTTGGGCTCAATAATGCCCCTGCCATATTTTCACTAGTGGGGGTTGCAGTATTCAAGAATTCCATCCGCAAGTTCTTGGAGTTATATTTTGATGATTGGACAGTATTTGGGTTGGTAAATAATCATGTCTCAAACATGAACATGATATTGGAAGCCTGTAGGAAGCACCAGATTTCCATAAATATCATAAAGTGCATATTCTGCATACTGTTTTGGATCTTCTTAGGTCACATAGTCTGTCACCAGGGATTGATGGTTGATCCTACCAATGTTGCAGTTATCATCAACCTGGAAGTCCCTACAATTGAGAAACATCTACGCTCTATCCTCGGACATACAGGCTACTACAGGAGGTTCATTCAAGGGTACACACTGATCACAACACCGATGGAGTAGTTGCTAAAGAAGAACGTTCCATTTTTTTGTGATGAGGAGTGTCAGAAGAGCTTTGAGTTATTGAAGGAGAAGATGGTCTCTGCACCTATCCTCATATTTATTGACTGGGCGAAGGTTTTCCTTGTTCATGTAGATGCTTCATGGATCGCCGTGGGATCTGTCCTTAAGTAACCTGGGGAAGGGGACATCAACCATCCAGTTTCATTTTCTAGTGAAAAACTCTCTAGTGGTGAGCTCAACTTCTCCAATACGGAGCGCGAGGGGTTTTCCATGGTATATGCCCTGCAAAAATACCGGCATTATCTCTTAGGAGGGCACTCCAAGATGTTCACAGACCACTCATATTTGAAGTACCTAGTGAATAAGCCTGTGTTGGGGGGGGAGATTTAATGATGGCTACTTCTATTTCAAGAATATGACTTTGAGATCATCGTGAAACCGAGGAAACTAAATGCTGGACTAGACCACTTGTCCCGAATCGAGAATGTAACCTAGAAAAAGGACTGCCTGATGTGCAACTGTTTACTATTAAGTTGGTTGATGCGCACTTTGCCGATGTCATTCACTTCTTAACTACGAGGATGGCACCTGAAAAATATTCAGTACAACAGAAAAAAGAGCTGGTAACCCATGCAATGGACTTTACCATCAAAGCGGGCGACTTGTATAAGCTATGAGCTGATGAGGTGCTACGAAGATATGTTTTGGAGCATGAAAGAGAAGCCATCTTAGCAGAAGCCCATGAAGGCATGGTAGGAGGTAATTACGTAGGGAAAGAAACAATGCAGAAGATCTTGAGAGTTGGACTATGGGGCCCACACTACATAGTGACTCTCATGACTATTACAAAGCCTGCGACACATGCCAAAGGACAGGAAGACCATCACGCAGAGACAAAATGCCCTTACAGCCGCAGCTGGCCCTCGAAGCATTTGAAAAATGGGCCATAGACTTGGTTGGGCCCATCAACCTGCCAGGGAAGAAGACAGGTGCTTGCTACATCATCACTACAACTGACTATGTAACCAGATGGGAAGAAGCACAAGTTGTAAAGGATTGCACTACAGATACTACTGCGCACTTTATTTTTGAACACATCCTAACCAGGTTTGGCTATACCAAGGTATTGATGAGCGATAGAGGTATGCATTTCGTTAATGAGACAATCCAGGCTTTGACTGAAGAATTTCAGATCCACCATGCCAAAAGTATGCCATATCACTCGCAGGCGAATGGAACTGTGGAAGAATTTAATAAAATTCTGGAACAAGCATTGATCAATATCTACAATGTTGAGCGTGGTGATTGGGACGTGCGAATCCCGTTGGTCCTTTGGGCCTATCAAACCACCTGGAAGAAATTGACCAGGAAAACACCGTTCCAGATGGTTTATGGAAAGGATGATATTATGCCCATGGAATATATTGTTCCTAGCCTGCGCATCACAAACTTTACCAACATGGCAGAGCCTGATATCATGGAGGAGAGTTTAGCGTAGCTCATTGCCTTAGAGGAAGACTGATTCATTCCTAACTTCAATCAGCATGTTCAGAAGGCACGGGAAAAATCATGGCATGATTGAAATATTCGGAAAAATATCTTTTCATAGGGAGAATTGTTCCTCCTATACGATAGCTAGTTTGCGAAGCACCCGGGGAAGTTTCATCAGCATTGGATAGGTCCCTATATGGTAAAGAAAATCACTAATGGAGGAGTTGTCTAGTTAGCCACACTACGTGGCGACACTGTCGCAGGGTATGCTAACGCCAGTCGGCTCAAACCATACCAGATCAAATGACTATATGGCCAGCGTAGATGTATTGGGTGGCATATGTGCAACCCGGAAGAAAACTGTAGGCAAGCCTGTTATAGGCGCAAAGTTCATTCGCAAGTCTGGAAGCCCAGGGAGGTGTGTTAGGAGTGCAAGGGTCGATCGTAGGCTTGTAAGCCTTGGGAGGTGTGGTGGGTGTGTAGGGGTAACACACAGTTGCGAAAACAAGAAGGTGGAATAGTAACACTAGGTAAAAAAAAAATTTATCGTTGAAAAGAGCGAGCAGCCTGCAACTAATGAGGAAATTTTCGAAGATTTTTTACAGTTTACTTTCTGGTAAGTGTCGAATAAGCCTTACCCAACCGTTAGACGATATACAGAGCTATAAAAGCAGGAGGGTAGAATAGAAATGGGTTCCGTGCATTCTAAATATCTTGTATTTTGAAAATATATGTCACCATTGTGCTTTGTAAATGTCTCGGTGAGCTACCCCTTTTGATAGTAGCAACCTTGAATTTATTTTCCAAGCAAGAATGACTTCAACTAATCCGGCTGAATCATCCCAGACCATGGCCTCCATAGATGAAGTATTGGAGGTCACACTGAAGTAGAATAGGTTGTGTCCACACCAACAAAGGGAAAGTAGGTTGAAAAGAATAAGGGTAAAGGGAAAGCACAGGAGTAAGGGCAGGGGAGGGCTGCGAAATGGGATGGAGGAAATCCACACACCTCCCTGCGGAATGTGAAGTCCCCCTGAATGGTGCCCCAAAAACATTCACTTAACCAATCAAAGAGACCTTTGTTTGCTCAGGAGGAAGCTCGGATTGCTAAGCCAATAAACTGGCTACCGCCATATGTTCGGCCTCGCAGGCCCTGGGTGCGCATGCCTAAGAATCTCGATAGTATGCGCGCTTACCTGCAAATTCCACTAATCCTGAGCGAGGTCCCCATAATTGGAGAATCCTTTGGCAAACTCCATTTGATAAAATTTGATGATCATGACCTGGCCAACCTGGAGGCCTTCCTAGAATTGGCACCTAAACTATATCTTAAAAGGGTGTTAAGGGATGATGTGCTGAGGGTAGTCCCCATGTCATGGGCAAGCGGATTGGTTGGTTCTGGGTTATTTAACCTACTACGCATGCCTCACTTTGGCCACTACAATATCATCGACTGAATTGTGCGACAGGTGCTAGCTCTGGGCGATGACGACAGCTTCTGGATCCAGGAACACATTCCCATTGATGTTGTTCTCATTCATTGAATTACTGGTCTTCCCATGAAGGGGCCAGATCCCATGGAGTGCGTCGGTAAGAAATATGAGCAACAGATCGTAGATAAGGTGTGCGACGACTACCACGTTGAACATAATACCAGGGGGTTCATGATCATCACTATTAGCGACCCCAGTGCGTGTATGGGCACCTTGTTTCTAGCATGCAAAATGATACACAAATGCTAGGTTGCCACTATCCCCGTGTATGTAATTTAGTTGGCAGACCACTGCAAAAAGGGGTTTGCTTCAACTGGTCCCAGTTCCTGTGCAATCAATTTCTAGAGGACATGCGCAAGGCCCAGGATCATGGAAGGGAATTTTTCTACTCCTGGTTACTGCTCGTCATCGCATTGGTCGCATGGGTAGCCCCGAAAGACTTGGTTCTCCCTAATGTCGAGCCGGATATGTGTGAAGGGGCGCGTTATGCGAATCTATGGGATTCAAAGGATGAGCAGCACATTGAAGATAATAAAGTCTTTTGGGTCTTATTTCAGAGCGGGCTCGTAGTAGCAATCCACTCCTAGCCACGCTTGTCACCAGTGATTTATGATAGGTATAAGAGCATTGCAACTTTGTACATCACGATGCACAATGTGCAGATCCAAGGCCGTAAATATCTAGCATGGGTATTATTGCCATATATGGTCATTGATGAGGAAATCGACCGCCTCATCACCACTTGGCCACCAAACTAGAGACTCAGCTTCAAATCAGGTACAACTGATACTGCAGGTATGAGTGCCAAAAAGACCACCTCGCCGGATACCACCAAAGAGACAAAAGGACATGGCAAGGACACTGATAAGCATGCAGAGCAGGATTCACAGTAGGATCTTCACACAGAGGGTCTGGATGCACAAGGTGTTGACTCCTCGCATGGTACGAAGTAGACTGCCGACCCTCTTAAAGGGAAATGAAAGAAACAATGAGCTACAAGGCTGAGTCGAGAGATTGAAGTGACTCTAACAGAGGAAGACTTGGAGCAGATCGCAGACGCAGTCACCCTAGCCTCAGAAGATAAATGGATAGCTTTGGAAGAGAAACATAAGGCCACGGTCGCTACACTCCAGTCTTAGCTCCAAGCTCTGCAGCTCAAAACTGACACTCTGCAGACAAGCACGATTCAGACAAGGTTGCCCTGAGTAGCGAGCAGTGAATTGGTCATCACAACTAACAGCCGCCTTTGCCCCCTGCTCGGCGCAACCTTCATATTGAGCCTACCTGCCTTAGGTGTGGAAGTACATGCTTGCGTAGAGGTACAATTGGACTTGGCTTGACTTTCGCATGAACCACTGTAGGTCCTCCATGCATCCCTTTTCAAGGATATTAAACATAGAGACCAATGGGTGCAAAAAAAGCTTAGTACAGTTGAGCAGACGATCATGGAGAAAATCGAGGCAGTGTCCCAGGCACAGGCTGCATGCACCCTTGCTACCACACAACAAACTGAGTTGGAATGTCTCATCAGTAGGCTATGCACAAATTTAAATGAGGATACTTCGAATTCTCCTACCCCCCAGGCCAAGATTTAAGGGCTTGTTTCCGCCCTAAAGATGTCTAGGTCTGAGATTCAGTCTATCAAGATAGAGATGGAGAAGCAGATTGCTGCCTTTCAGGCCAAATTGTAGCTGTGTTGGTCATAGAGGCCACCAATGCCATTACAGCTTAGATCAATCAGGGCGCAGAATTGTTGGAGATAGCTATGAAGTTGTGGTATAAGGTGTAGCATGATCCTCTCTTGCATGAAATCACCCAAGAGCTGCGCCAGAAGGAAGAAGAGTTCGAACAGATGGAAGCTACAATGGCCACACTAGTCACCGCCCAACACCTTGCACGACTGCATACCAGCCACGCACTTAGATATGAACTCGAAGAGCTCCACCACAAAAATAAGGGTATCACTGACCACCTTAAGCCATCATACCCTATAGAACATCTATTCTAAGCACGATAATTTATCCTATCTGCTGAAATCCAGAAATGGCAAGCTGCCACTACCACTCTCCAACAAGGGACCATTACATTAAAATAACACAGAGAGGAGATGAAGAGGGTCTGAGAGCAAGAAACCTAGACCATTACTGGATATATATATCAATGAGACAAAGAAAATAAGAATAAAGAGAAACAAAAGAAAAATATTGAAAGATTAGAGGAGCAAGTGCTGATGTTAAAATATGATAAGGAGGAAATGTTTACCTTGACAGAGCAGCTAATGGCTTGTCGACCTCCCACTCATAGTTATGCCTTGTTTCTGCATGAAAAATTATTCTCTTTTTCCTTGAGAGTATTCATTGTGAGATTATTCATGAAATCGAAGATCCAATACAGTTTCTTTGTATCCTGAGGATTCACGATGTTGTGAATCAACATTTAATGTGTGAATTATACATGCATGACTTTTTTTGAGTGATGACCGAACCTTAAATCTAGTCACATTTGTGGGAGACGCCCATTTGAGAGATTTTACCTTATACACCATTAATCAGGTTAATTGGAAAAAGGCTTTTGAGACATTTGAGGAAAACCAAGCTACAAGGCCACTTATGATAAGGAGAGAGAATGGTCAGTATGTGAACATCTACAACAAGAATTCCACCTTTTTACAGATTGAGGGAGGCAAGGAACAAATGCTAGCTACACAAAAAGGGTCTATTAATCTCTATGGAAAATAGATGGTTACTTTCAAAGATGATGCTCGTGACGGCTGTCAAAGGAGATGGATGTTGTCATCACCAGTCATTAGAAACCGATATCCTTTTGGGGCACCTAAATTTGCACGAGCACTAGAGATATTTCCATGATACATTTCATGCATCCATACTTGTGGGGTCCAGTGGATGGGACTGAGGTTTCAATTCCCCATTGTTTGGCTTCCAACATAACATTATACTCTGACATACAACATGGGCACTGATTGGTTGAAACACATTCTTCTAATAGATGGATATAAACCTCCAGGGACATAGATGGCAGATAAATATGACCTCACTTAACTTCATGCCGACCATAGTCATTCCAACTTAGACTTGTGGAGGTGACGAGTTACATGAGGAGATGCAGAAAGACCAGTTGGGGGAGATGTTGGGAGCCAAATATGTACATTTTTTCCTTTCATTTCTACGCACTTTCTTTACCCATTTGTATCATTAACATTCAAGTCATGTTATAGAGTGCACAAGTAAACCCATTTATATTTCTTACTGGAATATTTAGTCAATGAAGTAAAGTCATGAGTATTATTACCTCAAGTGATTTAATAATTTCACTATTTTCATAGATTGAGACGTTGGATGACCGTATCCACAATTCCTGAGACAAATCTGAGTTGGAAGCACTATTCTGGGTAGCGCTGTAAGATCGCAATGAATCCATATCCTTTCTTTGCCTTCTTTAACATTTATTTTGTCTATTATAATGTTGTATAATTGTAGGCACTAGTTGCTAGGATTTCAAGAACAATCATTGTAAATATTTGTATAAGAAGGTGTCTGAAGTTGTGAGTCGGGGGTTGGCAATGTAAGGAATTGAGATTTGTAGCAGAACATTATTATCAAGTTAATGCAAGTTATCTTCTTTGATCCAGATTTATGCAAGAACACAACAGAATACAGAAATAACCATAAACATAGAAATACAATGGAAATAAGGCTTGATTTCATTAATATAAAATCATAGAAATATGCTTACAAACATGATGGAAATAAAATAGCTAGGGTGCTGGTAGCGAATCTCTGAGAAGAGATGTGCGGCTACAGACCTTTGAACTGTTATACAATGAGGCTCGAGGGACTATTTATTATGGAGAAACAAAGGAGAACTCTAAACGTCCAAAAACCTAACCCTAGGAGATGAAGCGCCAAAACTATGGGCCTCATTTGGGTAAATTAGTGTTTCAACTTCCCGAGGACGTAACTTCGGCATACTATCTCCATTTGGGGCTTCAAAACAGCTCCGAAAGTTCAGGACCTGAAAAACTACTAAAAATTTGTAAGTTGTGAAAAAACTTGATGCAGGAGCATTAGGCTCAGAAAATTCTGTGTATCTTATTACAAATTGGGGTTTTTTGTTTTTAAGGAAGTTAGATTCACTAATGTAATTATTAATGTTATGAGTGATTTAAATAGGAATTAATTATTGATAGGAATTTGTAAATGTTCCCGAATGATTGGAGAACATGAGGGAAGTAGGATAGTTGAGATTCCATAGGGAATGAGAGATTGAAAATTAATTATAAATATCAAGTTAGAATTGGTTTCATGATTTTTAGGGATAAAGGAGAGATTTTAGGATTAAACAGGATTCTTAGGAATTTTTTGAAGAAATAGAGGATCTGAAACCATAATTGGGTTCAGAAACAATTTTATATATTGTAAGCCTCAAAGGCATAAAAATATATAGGTAGAGTAGAGAGTAGGAAAGAGTAGTAGGAAGAAGAGGATTGAGTAGGTTTTAGATAAATAGGGGTTTGTTGTAAGCTTACAGGAAAATTTAGAGGAATTACCACTGAATAGAATATCAGGCCTAAATAAGAGAAGACAGAACATGAGGTGTTCTGGATTTATGTAAATATTGTTTATGAATGAACATAGTATTGAATATGGGTGGTCTGCATTAATTGAATGATTTATATGAGAATTAATGTTTCGCATAATATATTTAGGAAGAAACTGGTGTGACAGTCATGTGAAATCTGTGTGAAAGTCGACTTCGAAGGTCAATTAAAACTAAGATGGTATCGCTGAAATAGAGCACATGAACCCAGGACTTTATTTCAAGTTACAGACTTAAGCATATGGACAAATAGTGATTGATTATTAATTTGCAGAACCATTGAATGGGTTATGGCTACCAGAGTTATGTAATCGAATGGAACTAGAAGAGAAGTAATAGTGAATAAGATCTGACTATATGTGGAGAGTGCGCAAGAGTAAAGTGGAACCATGAATTGAGATGGCATGGAACCGGAAGCAGACAGAATAGTGAAGGTGGTTTTAAAAAAAACCAGCAGTGGGTTTTTCACACAGCTTTAGAGTGCTAAGTGGTAATTTATAGAGAGAACACGATAACGTTTAGAAGCCGACGCATGGTATCTTAAAACCACTCATTTCGCGTGAGTTTGAAATATTAAAGGTTGAGAATCTTTGTTATGCGATAGTCGTCGGATTGGGAGACGTGATGCAATGACTGTTCGATGGATGGACGGGTATGGAGATATCACCAGCATATGTTTCTTTGGCAATGTGTGGGGCATAGGGTTTATCGCACATTTCATTTGGCAGAAAGAGCTTTGGCAATGCGATGTGAAATTGCTATATTCAAAGTTGTGATAATGCGATCGTATATTGTAGTCAGGTGATAAAGTTTCAAGTTGCGATATGATGAGGACTGCCAGATTGAGAATGGGATCGACGACAGTCGTTTAAGTGGGATGCGGCATCGGTAAATGTGTTGGATGAAGGAAGCATTGTGTTGGAATGCGTTGAAGCGCCAGCCGTCGGATTTGATGAAAGATTGACGATGAAAAAGGTATGTGAAATAGCATGGATATATATATATATATATATATATATATTATATATATATATATATATATATATATATAATAGTGGCACTTTAATTTAACCCTAGTGCGAAATGAAAGTGTGGACCTGAAAGTATATGGTTTTATCCAAAGTCAATTCCATAGATTGATGTGATTAAGAATGCGTATTTTATATGGTTTATTGTCACAATTATTAAGAAAGCTTCCGTGTGAGAATTTGGGTTGATGTGCATATGGATATGCATTAATAAATGGAAGGTGCATAATTAATCACAATTAAGAATTTGATAAAGCGGATAGGATTGGTAATTTGGGTTTTAAACCAAAGTTCAAAGAAATTGTCAAAGTGGGTATTTTTATTATGGTTTGTAACGATAATTATCAATAAATGAAATAGCTTTCGTGTATGGAAAATTCTTTGGTTTTGAGATTGATAAGATGGGTTACATAAAAATTGCATTGAGAATGAATTTAGTGGGTGATCACAGTTTTGGTTGCGTCATTTTTGTATCAGAGCAGGAAACAAATTTTTTGAATGTTCAAGTTTGTTTTAATTAAATTGGAATTAGAATGAATGCATGTGTGATGGAGAAAATAAAGAGATCAGATTTTGAATCTGATAGATTGCATCACATAGAGATAGAGTGCAGATGAGATGTGAAACGAGATCACACAAAGATCTTGAAGGTGAGTTGATAAGTGTTTTTTTAACTCTAATTTGAAGATTACGTTTGCAGAATTCAGATTGCAGGAAGTTGAATAAAATATCAGCAAAATAAAATCACTGCTTTAAGAGCAGTGATAATGGAAACTGGTAAGAGTTTTTGAGTAAAGTGTGGAATAGAACCTTGAATAAATCCAACAGAGATTGGACAAAAAGGATATTTGTGTTCTTAAAAGGTGTCTATGAGTTGAAGCCTAGCAGGAGCAGAGAGTAATGCTCAAGAGGTTCCAGAAGATAGAGAACCAATGCTTGCCAAAATACCAAGTCCAGAGAAGGGATTGGTGAGGTAAGTGGTAGCAGGAAGGACTTTCTGTTGTAGAGGCTTTAGTACAGCTCATGGTGAATGAGTGAGGAGCTCATGAAGATAGAAATGGAGAAGAAAATGACTATTGATACTCATAGAAGAGATAGTAGATGTTCTGAAAGAGACCATAACAGAAGAAAGGAGAAAGAAGATGCTAAGGAAAGTGGCATATGGAAGCAGTTGAATGATGAAGAATATGAGAAGGAGTTGGCTGAGATAAGAAAATAATTTGATGTATCAACAAAACTAATAAAATAAAACCAGAGACATGGTTGGACCATAAAGAAGAAAGTAAAGTGGCATAGGCTACAACAGAAGAGAGAGTAGCAACTAAATATGCAGTTAGCAGAAGAGCTGAGAAAGATTGAGCAGATGATGAGTGTGCAATTGAGATGTGAAGAACTCAGAGAAGCTGAGTTGAAAATGGAAGTTTCCATTTGTAGACCAAAACAGGGTGAAATTCTGGGTGAAGATGAAGAATGGAGATCTGTAAAAGATCTTATGAATTATTGTGAGAATTTAAGACAACAAGAAGTTTACCTTGGTTAAGAGGGAATTAATGATGATTTCCTAAGTTCTTGGGAAAGTTCATATTAGTTGGATGATGTAAAGTCTTGTATTTTTTAATCTAATAAATTTTATTTGATTACAGGTTTTGTAGAAGATGAGAAATCTTTCGAAGCTGTCAAAATTATGGGAGAGTATCTTTCAAAAGATAAATACTATGAATTAAAGAATGACGAGGAATGTCTCTTGAATGAGGAAAAAATTGATGAATTTATATTTGAAGCTGTTACAACACATGAAGAATTTATTGTGAAAGAAGGAGATGAGATTCAGACTGAAGAGCTGATATGTGAAGAAAAAGTTGAGACTGTTGAACCTTGTGATTTACAAACTAGAAATTTGTGTATAAATGCAGGAATTGTCAGTGATGATGAAGTACTTAAGGAATGCCAAAAAGAAATGAATTTTTGGAATATTTGTTGGAAAACTCAGAGTATGATAGAGAGATTGAAGAAGACAGAGTTCACTATAGTGTACAAGAACAAAGAGAAATCATGGAAGCATATGGTATTGAAGAGAGACTTGTTGACAGTATTGAGAATCTTTTAGAGAATTCTTTAGGAAGACTGAATCAACATACTGATGTGTTGATAAAGGAGGAAATTTTAGAGCAACATATTGAAATGTTACCAGAGGAAAGAAAGGAACTGAGGCCTTATGGTTTTTGTTCTAATAATTTTTTTTTGAATGTAGGTTTTGTTGCAGATGCTAGAGAAAATTTGGCACAACTGGGCAGTCAAGTAAAGGAGAAGGAAGAAAATTCTGTGGAAATATTTAATCCATGGAATAAAGAAATTAAATTGCTGGAAATTATGCTGAAGAATCAGGATACAATACAAGAAGAGAATTATCAATTTCAATATTGGGAAATGCAGAATTTGAAGATGAAAGAGAAAGAAGACAACAGTAAACAAGAGGGTAAGGATGACAGGGAGGAGTAACAATAAAATTTCAGCAATCAAGAGATGAAAGAAATCAGCAATAAGAAGATTTATTGGACAGAGAAATTTAACTGATAAGAAGGATAATGATGAAAGTGAGAAAGACATCAACAAGAAAGAAAAATAGCAGCAACAGCAAAAGGAAGACAATATTAGACTATGAAAGTACAGCTAGTGGAGTAAAGTAGCATAAAGTGTGGAGACCTGGAGAAAAGCAACAAACAAAAGCAAAAATAGATGACAAATTACAGAACAAGGTATGGGATCCAGGAAGACAAAGATTAAAAGAACATGATTAGGAGATCATGATTATTTTTAACCTTGGGAGTCTGATGCAGGAGCATTAGGCTCAGAAAATTTTGTGTTACTTATTAGACATTAGGGTCTTTTGTTTTTAAGGAAGTTGGATTCACTAATGTAATTATTAATGTTTTGAGTGATTTAAATAGGAACTATTTATTGAGAGGAATTTGTAAATGTTCCCGAATGATTGGAGAACATGAGGGAAGTAGGATAGTTGAGATTCCATAGGGAATCAAAGATTGAAAATTAATTATAAATCTTAAGTGAGAATTGGTTTCATGATTTTTAGGGATAAAGGAGAGATTTTAGGGTTAAAGAGGATTCTTAGGAATTTGTTGAAGAAATAGAGGATCTGAAACCATAATTGGGTTCAGAAACATATTTATATATTGTAAGCCTCAAAGGCATAAAAATATATAGGTAGAGTAGAGAGTAGGAAAAAGTAGTAGGAAGAAGAGGATTGAGTAGGTTTTAGACAAATAGGGGTTTGTTGTAAGTCTATGGGAAAATTTAGAGGAATGACCACTAAATAGAATATCAGGCCTAAAGAAGAGAAGACAGAACATGAGGTGTTCTGGATTTATGTAAATATTGTTTATGAATGAACATAGTATTGAATATGGGTGGTCTGCATTAATTGAATGATTGATATGAGAATTATTGTTCTGCATAATATATTTAGGAAGAAACTGGTGTAACAGTCAAGTGAAATCTGTGTGAAAGTCGACTTCGAAGGTCGATTACAACTAAGATGGTATCGTTGAAATAGAGCACATGAAGCTAGGACTTTATTTCAAGCTACAGACTTAAGCATATGGACAAACAATGATTTATTATTAATTTGTGTAACCATTGAATGGGTTATGGCTACCAATGTTATGTAATCAAATGGAACCAGAAGAGAAGGAATAGTGAATAAGATCTAACTGTCTGTGGAGAGTGCACAAGAGTAAAGTGGAAACATGAATTGAGATGGCATGGAACCGGAAGCAGACACAACACTGAAGCTAGTTTCAAAAAAATCAGCAATGGTTTTTTCGTGTAGCTTTAGAGTGGTATGTGGTAATTTCTGGAGAGAACGCGATAGCGTTTAGAAGCCGACACGTGGTATGTTAAGACCAGTCATTTCGTGTGAGTTTGAAATATTAAAGGTTGTGAATCTTTGTTATGCGATAGTCCTCCTATTGGGAGACGTGATGCAATGAACGTTTGATGGATGGATGGGTATGGAGAGATCACTAGCATATGTTTCTTTGGAAAAATGTGGGCCATAGGGTTTATCGCACATTTCATTTGACAGAAAGAGCTTTGGCAATGCGATGCAAAATTGCAATATTTGAAGTTGCGATAGTGCGATCGTATATCGTGTTAGCCCCCTATGAATTTTTTGACAAGAAAACATGGGGCTAAGATGTTTTTGAGCCTTCAAGGAATGAATTTCCCCTGAAAACTCATCATCCTTGAAGCCTCCTTCTGCCTTGGTCCTTTGAGAAATCCTCACTGTTGTTTCCAGTTTTAAAGCCTCTCTGTTGTGAAGAAGAATGCCCAAAAGGCCTCCATTCCCCTCTTTTCATCCCCATCAAACCTTTGTTTTCACCTCCTTTTTTCCCTTCTAAATTTCCCCACTTACCCTTTAAATCATCCTAACTCCCCTTTTAAACCTTTCAAATACCTTTTCTTGGTTTAATAATCTCTTATTCCCCTTACCGAATACCTCCTTTGGCCTTAAAAAGCATTAAAATAGACCAAAAACCCAGTTTTTACTTTATAACAGGCTAGCCCCCTTCGACCTAGCCCTAACCACTTCCCCTCCATGCACCCGGGTGCTGAGACCGAGCGTTAAATTGTGAAGAGCTTATCGCAATCGGAAGTTGGAGCAGAGCGTGTTTCTTTGTTAAATCAAAAACCTCTGATGCGATATTGTTATTGTTCTATCGACCCCGTTGCGATCTGAGCCATTGATCTATATAGATCCGATGGCCTAGTGCTAATCGCATCGCGCCGGCCCATGCATCTGCTCCTTCTGTCTCCCCTGATCGCAATCCTCCGATTTGATCATAGTCATTGATCTCTCGAGATCCAATGGTCCATAGCTCATCACTCCTGTTTGCCACACTAGTTTTCCACCCCGCCGTTTTAATCTCCGCCATCGATCTGACCAAGATCAGACGGTTGGCGCTCAATCGCACCATCACCAATCGGAAGTTCTTAAAGGTGTCACCCTCTGTATCCTCGATTGGCGATCGTCGATTGACGACTCCCGATTCGATCTAAGCCGTCCATCCATGCCAAATCAACAGTCCTCATTGCATTGCCTCGCTCGTTCATATTTCTCCGTCAGAGTTTCGGCCGCGCTCTGACCCGATGCGATTAGATCACAATCGTTGATCTCTCAGGATCCGACGGTTCATATCAAATCTCCCCCCGCCCATATCGGGTCCCACATCAAGCCCCATTTCATATGTTTTCACACAGTTCCTTTGTATTTCGATTCAAAGGCCTGAATTATAATGTTTTATATTAAAACTTTATATCATTACGCCCGACATTCAAACTTTAATACTTTCATATTAAAGTTCATTGCATATCGACCATTTCCACCTTTTCACAGCATTTCTCCACCACTTTCCATTGCATCCACTGTGTCCACAGTTGCACTACCGTTCCTCCACAGGCTTCCACAACAATTCTTCCACCGCCGCCCTGGATTGTTTGATAGGTTTGTTTCATTGTGCAGGGTTTACAAAGTGAGATTGCACTCTGTCTCTACAATCACGACCACTGTGGCTGAAAGTGCAAAGAGGCCATTACAACAACAACAAAGTAAATCAGCAAATATGGATTAGAGAGAACCGGGCCTGTTAATTTGTATATTTAGCACCTAATCCTGTGTTCAAAGGTAGAAGGCGCAGTTTGAAGACTAAGCACACTAACAAAGTTACATCAGTGCATTCATATCAGCAGAGCACTTTCTCTAGAAAGACTGCCTTTCAGCGTTCTCCATGCCTCCTCGATCCCCTAAAAGTTAATGCGCTGACAGGAGATTCTTAAAGGATGTCAGGACCACAGTTATGAGGTATGGGAAGACCTGCAGGCCTTTCTACCCATGTCACTTATTTCAGAAGGTTACCACAGAGTACCATCAGTCGGATTTCTTTAGAAGAATACACTTGAAGTTATTAACAAGACTTCTGGACCATACTTCAGAGTACACGCAGTTAATGAAGAGCCATTTTGCGGAATGGGTATTCGACCTTCCTCTCCTCTGTCAAATGAAACAATTAAGTTTACACCTACTCCTGACATCACTCTTTCTCCTATAAGAATTCCCAAAGAACATATTGTAAAGGGTTGGATTGCGTTGTTGCTATTGTATTTATAGGAATTCAGTTTTCACTGTTAGAACAGTTTTGGGAGAGAGTAGTAGAGTATTTTGTAATGTAGTAGGCTGGGAGGAGAAAGTTGGGACTGTAATCAGCCATTGAAGCTTAAGTATGTGACTGGTTTTGCATCAATTAATCAAGCAAATTTCACAGGTTCCTGGTCTATTACTACAGGTGATGTTATTCTTATTTCATTGTTATTTACATTTCCATGCTATTCATTAGTCTTCTGGTACGCTTCAGAAATATAGCATAGGATTTGCCCTCGCATGGTACCCTATGTTTCTGCTCTCCCTACCTTTGATGTTTTCTGTTGATAGTGAATCTAAGAGTAAATTCATGTAATTTAACCAGTGTAGTAGCTATTTTCATTGCTAGCTGATGTGTGAATTTGGGGTTTGCTGCTTGGATATTTCTTTCTGGTGTCAAAGCATTGAAGGTTCAAAGTCCTTCTCTGATCTATAGACCCTGGTTCTGTTTAAACTTGTCTCTGTTTTCCCTTGGAGCATGCTAAAGCAGACCTGGAGTTAAATGACCTCTGGTCTAATCTCAAGCTGCCCTGTGTGTCTTCATTGAGAGTTTCCATTGAGTATGTCAAAGCAGGCTTGGAGTTAAATAACCTCTAACCTAATCTCCAGATAGAAATTGGGTTTCTTTCCTTCCTTCACTTCCTTCCTTAATGTTCCACTCCACCATCTACCTAAAATATCCTTTAGTATAGATGAATTGCCTTATGAAAGCCTTGGCTAGTTGTTGCAAGTAATCTCCTTTCATGACTCCATAGCCCAATGGATGGCACAAGCTTAACCCATTCTCTTTTGCCGGACGTCCTACTGCTCTGCTCCTTCTTTCCCATTACCTTCTCCGTTAATGATCTCATGACCAACCCAACAACCAATCAATCATTTTAAACCCCCCTTGTGGTTCATACCTAGCCTAATATCTCATTCTGATCTTTCAAAGATATATCATTCTTTGTTCTTTCGAAGAGATCCCTCTTTGGATCCAGGAGGGCTAGATCCTAGGATCCAAAAGTGGTTTGATGTTGTGTTATCTTTTGGTATTGCCAAATCTTCCAAAACATAGGAATCCCAACATAATGGCGACTCCACTAGGGAAGAGACCAATAGCTTTGATTTGGTAAATCAATGTGGTGGATAGTAAAATTTTCAATCCTCCACCTGGCAACTCCACAGTTCCTAAATGATTAAAAGACTCCATTGGTGATCAGTAGGCCACTGATTATCTGTATGTTCAATAGACTCCATTGGGAGACCTATCACATTACAACATCATTCCCACCAATGGAAGACTCTGAGCTAAGTCCCCTTGAAGAGTTTCATTGCAGAATATCAGATATACTGGCTAAACTCAAAAGCAAGGACCTTCCAGAGGTTTTCCTTTCCAGCTCAAGATTCAATAATCGACCTGAGCTAAAGAAATTTTTTCTAGAAGTGCTGGTGGAAAGGTATGAAGCTGAGATCGAATTTCTGAACTCACAAGAGAAATCATACCAGTTCAGAGACCCCAAAGCATTTTTGGAAAGTCTCCCTCCCCCTAAGAGAGAGGAGATTCCACTGCCTTTCTACGTGCATGAAGAAGGTGATTAGGCTTTCAAGAGCCACTCTGAAGATACAGTGGAATATACAGTAATCAAATCTATCCAGGATGAAGATAGACTACCAGTCTTGGGAGGCCTAAAAGAAGAAAGCATACATCATATGTTCATTGATCCTGTGGCAGTGTACATTGAGGCCTTGATTAGCTCAAATTATCCATCATTGATCCTTCATAAGGGCCAGATTCATCAGGAATGGTAACCACTGATGGTGACTGTAGTTTTGAAGAACCACATGCAGAGCACCCTGTGGTTATCTCTGACAAGAATTCAGTGCTTCTATCCTTTTTTGTTACTGCTTGACTGGCTGCACTGACATTATTGTATCACCTAAAAGCATCAAAGATTTCCAAGTTAGAGTAGAGTAGGTAGGAAGTCTGAAATAAGGCTTAGTCTGTGAGCATGTAGATAATTTTTTTTAATTTCTGCAAAGTCCAGCAAGTCAGACAGTCTAATCCTAGCTTGATAGTTTTTCAATTTATGTCTTATAATGTAGAGAAGAAATCTGATGGACAGTTTAATCCTAGTAGATATTAGATCAGTTAGAGAAAGATATGAGGCCAAAAGTTTAATCCGGTCTCATGGAGTAATAAGGGTAGCAGTAGAATAGGTTTATTTTCCCTGTTTGTACAATTGATGATGTAAAGGGTCTGCAAGTCCAAATGCACCAAGAAGAAAAAATGTTAGGACTATAGTCTAGGTAGGTAGATGGTTTGGGGAATATGTTCTGCTGATTAAAATCCATCATGTTTGTAACAACTGAAATCAAAGAAGAGAAGGTGGTTCAAGGATCAGGCATCTGGCCTACTCCCAAGATCATTGTCTGAATTCTTGACTCCTTCAAGAAGAAGCCATCCCCATGTGGATCCACTATTAGCCCCCTATGAATTTTTTGACAAGCAAACATGGGGCTAAGATGTTTTTAAGCCTTCAAGGAATGCATTTCCCCTAATAAATCATCATCCTTGAAGCCTCCTTGTGCCTTGGTACTTCGAGAAATCCTCACTGTTGTTTCCAGTTTTAAAGCCTCTCTATTGTGAAGAAGAATGCCCAAAAGTCCTCCATTCCCCTCTTTTAATCCCCATCAAACCTTTGTTTTCACCTCCTTTTGTCCCTTCTAAATTTCCCCACTTACCCTTTAAATCATCCTAACTCCCCTTTTAAACCTTTCAAATGCCTTTGTTTGGTTTAATAATCCCTTATTCCTCTTACTGAATACCTCCTTTGGCCTTAAAAAGCATTAAAATAGACCAAAAACCTAGTTTTTACTTTATAGCAGGCTAGCTTCCTTCGGCCCAACCCTAACCACTTCCCCTCCATGCACCCGGGCGCTGAGACCGAGCGCTAAACTGTGAAGAGCTTATTGCAATCAGAAGTCAGAGCAGAGCGCATTTCTTTGTTAAATAAAAAACCTCCAATGCGATAATGTTATTGTTCTATCGGCCCCGTTGCGATCTGAGCCGTTGATCTATATAGATCCGACAACCTAGTGCTAATCACATCACGCCAGCCCACGTGTCCCCTCCTTCTGTCTCCCCCAATTGCAATCCTCTGATTTGATCACAGCCGTTGATCTCTCGAGATCCAACGATCCAGAGTTCATCGCTCCTGTTCGCCAGATCAGTTTTCCTCCCCGTCGTTTTAATCTCCGCCATCGATCTTAAAGTTGTCGCCCTTCGTATCCCTGATTGGCGATCGCCGATTGACGACTCCTGATCCGATCTAAGCTGTCCATCCATGCCAGATCAACGGTCCTCATTGCATCGCCTCGCTCGTTCATATTTCTCCATCGAAGTTTCGGTCCCGCTCTACTCCGATGCAATTAGATCGAAACCGTTGATCTCTCGGGATCCGAAGGTTCATATAAAATCAGCGCCCGCCCATGCAGGGTCCCACATGAAGCCCCGTTTCATATGTTTTCGCACATTTCCTTTGTATTTCGATTCAAAGGCCCAAATTATAATGTTTTATATTAAAATGTTATATCATTACGCCCGACATTCAAGCTTTAATACTTTCATATTAAAGTTCATTTCATATCGACCATTTCCACTGTTTCACTGCATCTCTCCACCACTTTCCATTGCATCCACTGTGTCCATAGTTGCGCTACCGTTCCTCCATAGGCTTCCACAGCAATTCTTCCGCCGCCGCCCTGGATTGTTTGACAAGTTTGTTTCATTGTGCAGGGTTTAAAGAGTGAGATAGCACTCTGTCTCTACAGTCATGGTCACTATGGCTGAAAGTGTAGAGAGGCCATTACAACAGCAGGAAAGTGAATCAGCAGAGACGGATTAGAGAGAATCGGGCCTCTTAATTTGCATATTTCGCACCTAATCTCGTGTTCAAAGGTAGAAGGCACAGTTTGAAGACTAAGCACACTAAAAAAGTTACATCAGTGCATTCATATCAGCAGAGCGCCTTCTCTAGAAAGACTGCCTTTCAGCGTTCTCCATGCCTCCTTGACTGTTACACCATTTTTTGGTCATCTAAACTATTATTATTAGATGAACCCAAGTACACCATGTAAGACCAATTTTACCCTAAGTAAAATTGCTTTCACCATATAAAATAACTCATTTGTTTATATTTCCTGGTCATATTTAACCCAAAATAAGGAACTTAATTAAATAAATACTTATTTATTTAATTATTCCCTAAGAATAAGTTATTTAAATCATTATTTAAATAATATTCTTAGTTAAATTTGACTAAATCATCTATAAATAATTAAATAAACCATTATTTATTTAATTATATTCCCATCACTTCCCTAAAATGATAAATAAACCATTTATTTATTTATTATTTATAAATAAAGGAATTGACCCAAGTCAAGAACCCTTTTCCCTCCAACAAATATAATAAAATATTCCTAAAGGGTGCTTCTAGAATTCAATTAATAATATTTTATTCATGCACCGAGTTCCAGACCGCCCCAATATTTTGTTATAAATAGGGGGGTTTTCCCCATTCATTAGTCACCTTCATTGCATTAGATCACTCTGGATCTACTCTTGGTCACCATTTTCCATTTTTGTTTTATGAACTCCCATTGAGTTCCATGTTTGTTTTTCTACACCAATAAGAGAGAGGAATTCCAGATCTGAAACACTGAGGATTTCCAAGAACCCATCCCACTGAGGAGAACTGGAAAACACCTTTCTCGTTTTCCTCTCAGGTGCCCCATTCTTTAATATAATACAAATCATTCTTTTAAACACTTTGTTCTTGTCTTGTCTATTGGATTCATGGAGCCATACTATATTTTATCTGCTTAATGTATTTTTGTGTTTAGATCTGAATTTATGTAGCAGACTTAAATATATTTTGCAGCCATAATCGATGTTCAGGATATTTGTTATGCGTAGCTAAAGTGATCTTTTCCAACAAAAGATTCATACTGACATTGAGCCCTTAAAAGTTAATTCGCTAATAGGAGCTTCTTAAATACTATCAGAACCACAGTTATGAGGTATGGGAAGACCTGCAGGCCTTTCTACCCATGTCACTTATTTCAGAAGGCTACCACAGAGTACCATCAGTCGGATTTCTTCAAAAGAACACACTTGAAGTTATTAACGAGACTTATGGACCATACTTCAGAGTACACACAGTTAATGAAGAGCCATTTTGCGGAATGGGTATTCGACCTTCCTCTCCTCTATCATAATGAAACAATTAAGTTTACACCTACTCCTGCCATCACTCTTTCTCCTATAAGAATTCCCGAAGAACATATTGTAAAGGGTTGGCTTGCATTGTTGCTGTTGTAGTTATACGGATTCATTTTTCGCTGTTAGAATAGTTTTGGGAGAGAGTAGCAGAGTAGTTTGTAATGTAGTAGGCTAGGAGGAGAAATTTGGGACTGTAATCAGCGATTGAAGCTTAATGTATGTGACTTGTTTTGCATAAATTAATCAAGAAAATTACATAGGATCCTGGTCTATTACTACGGGTGATGTTATTCTTATTTCATTGTTATTTACATTTCCATGCTGTTTATTGGTCTTCTGGTACGCATCAGAAATATAGCATAGGATTTTCCCTCGCATGGTACCCTATGTTTCTGCTCTCCCTACCTTTGATTTTTTCCGTTGATAGGGAATCTAAGAGTAAATTCATGTAATTTAACCAGTGTAGTAGCTATTTTCACTGCTAGCTGATGTGTGAATTTAGGGTTTGCTGCTTGGATATTTCTTGCTGGTGTCAAAGCATTGAAGGTTCAAAGTCCTTCTCTGATCTATATACCCTGTCTCTATTTAAAATTGTCTTTGTTTTCCCTCGGAGCATGCTAAAGAAAACCTGGAGTTAAATGACCTCTGGTCTGATCTCAAGCTGCCCTTTTTGTCTTCATTGAGAGTTGCCTTTGAGTATGTCAAAGCAGGCCTGGAGTTAAACGACCTCTAACCTAATCTCCAGATAGAAATTGGGTTTCTTTGCTTCTTTCACTTCCTTCCTTAATGTTCCACTCCACCATCTACCTAGAAGATCCTTTAGTATAGATGACTTGCCCTATGAAAGCCTTGGCTAGTTGTTGCAAGTAATCTCCTTTCATGACTCCATAGCCCAATGGATGGCACAACCTTAACCCATTCTCTTTTGCCGAAACATCCTACTGCTCTGCTCCTTCTTTCCCATTACATTCTTAGTTAATGATCTCATGACCAACCCAACAACCAACCAATCATTTTAAACCCCCCTTGTGCTTCATACCTAGCCTAATATCTCATTCTGAGCTTTCAAAGATATATCATTCTTTGTTCTTTTGGAGAGATCCCTCTCTGGATCCAGGAGGGCTAGATCCTAGGATCCCAAAGTGGTTTGATGTTGTCTTATCTTTTGGTTTGCCAAATTTTCCAAAACATAGGAACCCCAACATATCGCAGTCGGGTGATAAAGTTTGAAATTGCAATATGATGAGGACCATCGGATTGAGAATGGGATCGACGACAGTCATTTAAGTGGGATGCGGCATCGCTAAATGTGTTGGATGAAGGAAGCATTGTATTGGAATGCGATGAAGCGCCAACCGTTGGATTTGATTAAAGATCGACGGTGAAAAAGGTATGTGAAATAGCATGGCGATATATATATATATATATATATATATATATATATATATATATATATATATATATGTATGTATGTATTTATGTATGTATGTATGTATGTAGGTATGTATGTATGTATGTATGTATGTATGTATGTATGTATGGTGGCACTTTAATTTAACCCAAGTGTGAAATGAATGTGTGGGCCCGAAAGTATATGGTTTTATCCAAAGTCAATTGCATAGATTGATGTGATTAAGAATGGGTATTTTATATGGTTGATTGTCACAATTATTAAGAAAGATTCCGTGTGATAATTCGGGTTGATGTGCATATGGATATGCATTAATAAATGGAAGGTGCATAATTAATCACAGTTAAGAATTTGACGAAGCGGATATGATTGGTGATTTGGGTTTTAAACCAAATTTCAAAGAAATTGTCAAGGTGGGTATTTTTATTATGGTTAGTAACCATAATTATCAAAAAATGAAATAGCTTC
Organism: Pinus albicaulis; assembly: GCA_034641835.2. Lineage (NCBI taxonomy): Eukaryota > Viridiplantae > Streptophyta > Pinopsida > Pinales > Pinaceae > Pinus > Pinus albicaulis. Next base: position 67,797,171 of record CM076584.1, read on the forward strand.
CGCGTATGGAAAATACTTTGGTTTTGAGATTGATAGGATGGGTTACATAAAAATTGCATTGAGAATGAATTTAGTGGGTGATTGCAGTTTTGGCTGCGTCAAAACTAAAAGAGACATTGGTGGGGCCCCAAGTGGAATAGGTGGGTGGCCACCAATATCCACCTGGATCATTCCTCCCCCCTTAGTAAGCAATGGTCCCCATTGCGTTGAGTTCCTCTATGAGATGAAGAAATTTCTATTGAACTTGGTCCCTGGTGAACCACTTGCCTTGGTATAGGAGTTGGATAGCTTTGACAACTCGATACAGTTGGATCTTCTGTCGGCGAGTGTTCTTTATTTGCATGTCCATGATATAGTCTGTGGTGGTCTGTTCCATGCAATTTGGGTTTAACTCTTTTGGTGTGAGTTCTTCTGCAATGTCAGAGGTGTCGAATAGAGGTGGGAAGTAGGGAAGAAGGCGGTCTATATTAAATACTGAGTGCAGACCAAGGAATGGTGGAATACTGAGCTCGAAGGCACTATTCCCTACAGCCTTGGTGATGGTGTATGACCCATATCAGAGCGAGCGAATCTTGTAGTGGGGTCCAGTGAGGCGCTCCTTCTGCAAATGTAGCGGTACTTTTTAGTCCACTTGGAATTTGTGTGGCACCCGACATTGATCATGTCGTTGCTTTTACTTAGCATTGGCTATGTCCAATATGTCATGAACCTGTTGGCAGATGTGTTGAATGTGCTCGATGAATTTTTTTTCTTTGTCAGCTTCAGAATGGACATGAGTCGAATCGGCCTGAGTAGCTGTAAATGGCATGGCTACGTCAATGAGACATCATGGCTAGAATCCCAAGCCCACCAGAAAGGGGCTATGGCCAGTTGAGTTGTGGAGAGTCCAGTTGTAACTGTGTTGTACATAGGGAAGACTCTCATCCCATGTGCATGGATGCTTTGAATTGTACATGTGCAGAATGTGTATAATCATCCTGTTGATGACCTCTGTCTGGCCATCAGTTTGGGGATGGAAAGCTGTGGACTTGGTGATCTTGGTGTCCAACATTGACCAGAGGTTGGACCAAAATGTGCTGAGGAACCTGCTGTCACGATTTGATATGATAGACTGTGGGATCCCAAAGTGAACCCACACTCATTCAAAGAAGAGTTTAGCAGTGGCTTCTGCTGTGATAATCTTCTTGTAGACCGCCATAATGGCCATCTTTGAGAATCTGTCGATGACCACGAAAACATAGTTATTTCCATGCTTAGTAGAAGGAAGTCCTGACATGTAATCCATGGAGATGGATTCCAAAAGTCGACTAGGGGTAGGTAGTGGAGTATAGAGCCCTTGCTTCTTGATGGTCAGTTTGGTAATGGCGCAAGCAGTGTAGGATCTGATGTACTTCCCAACATCCTGTCAAAGGTTCGGCCGATAGAAATACTTCTACACTACTGCCACTATTTTCTCAACCCCAAAATTCCTAGTGACTCGACTGTAGTGCGCTTCCTATATCATCTTGGCACGCTCGCTTGAAGGAAGACAAAGGTGTCTCAGGTGACATAATAGTGCATCTTGGAGGTGAAAATTGGGAACTTGCATACCCCCCAAGAGTGCCTTGTACGTGTAGCTGAATTATGGATTGCTCTTGTAGAGAAGCGGCCAATCAAAAGTCTCATGCCTACAAGAGTTGAGAACAGTGGTTATGGCCACGATCAATGGTCGGCTGAGGCAGTCTGCAACATTATTGGCGCTACCCTTCTTGTACTTGATGTTCAAATGAAATTGTTGTAGATATGTGGACCACTTCTGATGGTGATCATTCTGGAACTTCCCTTACATGTGTATGAACTGCAAGGGTCAGTGGTCTATGTGGATGATTGTCTCCTTCCCCAAAATGTAATGCTTCCATTGCCGAAAAGCCTGCACAATGGAATACATTTCTTTGTCATAAGTGGGATACTTTCGAACTATTTCGGACAATGTATCACTATGAGATGCCACTGGATGCCCCTGTTGAGTAAGAACTGCCCCAATAGCATAGTCAGAGGCATCTGTCTCGATCTAAAATGGTTGTTGTAAGTTTGGTAATGTGAGCACTGGGGCAAAACAGAGGTGATGTTTCAATTCTACGAACACCTTCTGTTGAGATTATGACCATTTTTTTTTCTTTCGCTCCTCCCTTGGTGACTTGACTGAAGGGCCAAGTGATATGAGAGAATCCGAACATGAACCTGCGGTTGAAATTAGCAAGACCTAGAAAGTTGCGAAGCTCTGTTAGGGTGGTTAGGGCTGGCCAATCCCGAATGACTTGGATCTTGGCTGGATCCACATGCACCCACCTTTTATAAATAATGTATCCTAGATATTGAACCTGGGTCATGCTAAAAATGCACTTCTCCAAATTGGCACACAAATTGTGCTGCCGCAGTGTTTGGAGGACTTCTCGGATGTGCTGGAGGTGCTCTTCCCAAGTCTGGCTGAAGATAAGAATGTAATCCAAGTATACCACTAAAAATGAGTTGGTGAATGGATGCAAGATGTCATCCATTAACCTCATGAAGGTTGTGGGAGAATTTTTTAATCTAAAATGCATGACGAGCGATTCGAAAAGGCCCTCCTTGTCTTTGAAGGCAATCTTCCACACATCAGAGGGTTTGATTGGTACCTGGTGATACCCAGACTTCAAGTCGATTTTGTCGAAATATTTTTCCCCTTTAAGTTGGTCCATAAGGTCATTAATCCATGGGATCGGGTACCTATTCTTGACAATGATCTTGTTCAACACTTGATAATCAATACAGAGTCTCCAAGTCCCATTCTTCTTTTGTACCAACATGATCGGGCTCCCACAGGGCGATGAACTTGGCTGAATGTGATCTTTCTATAGCAGCTCCTTAATATGCCTCTTGATTTCATCATTCTCTAGAACAGAGTTCCTATAGATTGGTCCATTGAGTAGCAGTGCCCCCGGGGTCAGGTCAATGGGGTGCTTGACCTGACAGTGTAGAGGCACCCCTGTGGGTGAGGTGAATATGTCCTCGTACTCTTCCATAACCTTGTACATTTGTTGTTGTCATGCAGAGTAGGCTTGTCTGGAGGTCATGGCCACAATCTTCTTCTTTCTCTGGGGGTAGATCATCAGGAAAACAGATTTCCTGGTTTGGTAAATGAGCTTACTGCATTGTTTTGCAGTAACCAAAGATATAGTGGCATTGGGGAATTTTGAGGTCTAAAATGGGCCTCATAAGAAAAATGTACGAAAAAAATAAACTTTATAACAACCAATAGGATTCAAGATGATGATGTCATCCATAATGGACGATTCACCATTTTTGGAGTAAAAAAGTAAAAATATTAAAAAATAATAAAATAATAAAACTACTTTTTCAACTCGTATTTTAAACTTATCTCCCAAAATTTTTACTCAAATTTCAAGCGGGAGTACTCGTTGGATGCGTAATTTAATTCCTCATCCAAGGAGTACCCATGTTGCATACTTTTGATGAACTCTTCTACACGAAAAATGAGAAATACATAAAAAACGTGATTGTAATTATATTTTTTTTATGTATTTCTCATTTTTCGTGTAGTAGGACCCTCGAAAGTATGCAACATGGGTACTCCTTGGATGGGGAATTAAATTCTGCATCCAACGAGTACTCCCGCTCGAAATTTGAGTAAACAATTTGGGAGATAAGTTGAAAATATGAATTGAAAAAGTAGTTTTTTCATTTTTCCCTCTAAAATTTGATGATGTCATCAAATCTTATTAGATTTTTTCCACTATTATTTTATAATTTCCTTAGGAGGCCCATTTTAGACCTCAAAATTCCCCTAATGGGAGGCTTGTCTGGAGGTCGTGGCCACAATCTTCTTCTTTCTTTGGGGGCAGATCATCAGGAAAACAGATTTCCTGGTTTGGTAAATGAGCTTATTGCATTGTTTTGCAGTAACCAAAGAGATAGTGGGAGGCAGTGGTACCTCTGGTATCCTGTACAATTTATTTTCCAAAGTAACAATAAAAACACGAGGCCAGGACTCATACATAGCATGTCGATTCCACAAGAATGGTTGGCCTAATAATACATCAGAAACATCAATGGGATCAATGTCACACAATACCTCATCCGTGAAGGGCTTGATGCTATAGGGAAGGCAGCACTACTCGCTGACGCGGAGATCCCATCCTTGGTGAAGCCACCCAATGGTGTATGGTTGTGGGTGCGTTGTGGTTGGCAAGCCCAACTGCTTCATGGCATCTGCTGAAATAAGGTTATTTTGGCTCCCCTTGTCTATAATGAACCATAGCAGGGAACGCTTTACCCACATCTAGTAGTGGAAGAGACGCTTTGCCTCCTCTGGGTCTTCTGGTTCCTCCTCCATCTTCATAGTGGCAACAGTCGCGCTGGGCTCCACATCACGAATCTGCTTCCCTTTCTCATTCACCTTGTCAGGTTTTGATTCAGAGTCGGAGCATGCATCTGATTCAGAAGCCCTCATCTCAGCCACCAAAGACTGCTTGGCCCGACACTCACTTGTGTTGTGAGTGGAGCTCTTATGGAACTCACTCCACTTTCCCGTGTCCTTCTTTGGGTTCGCGGTGTTGTTCTTTGCTTGTGTCTTTGGTAGGTTGCCTTGGGCCGCCATGTCTTGGCTTTGTCCTTTGTTCTGCAGTTTGGGGGCACCTTTCCCTTGCTTTTGATTCACATATCCAAAGTCTTGCTTCTTCCGTTTGAATTTATTCTCAATCTTGGTAGCATACCGGTATGCCGTACCAAGCGAGGAGATGTCTAGGAACTCCATTTCCTCCAGAATGCATCTGTATAGATAACCATGATACTTTAGCACAAAATGTTTCTCTGAATCTTTGATACCCAACTTTGTGTGCAGGGTATGGAACATATTCGTTAGCTCATGCACATCTTGATCCCTTTGTTGCCACAGCATGGTCCATTGTATGTACTTGTCCTCGTAGCTCCCCACGGGATAGTATTTTTCCTTGACGACATCTCGGAAATAATTCCAAGTGGGTACGACTGAGAACATAGAGGGTTATATCTCATCCTTTTTCTCACAGTAGTTTTCCTACCAGTCCTTGACATGGGGGGTAGCTTTGAGGAGTGCAAAAATAATCTTCTCTGGGTTGGAAAAGTCATGAGCCGAGAAATATCCTTCTAATAGATTCAACCATATCTGTATGACATCTACATCTATTTGACCCTCAAATATGGGAATGCCAAATTTTACTTGTACCTTAAAGGTAGTTGTGCCTCCAGAGTGGCTACTGGATGCAGATGCGCCACTGGTGGGTAGTCATTGAAGGATCTGGGAAAAGTTATCCATCATCGCGTTCCTTTGTTTTTCGACGGCCTCCTCAAGCAATATTTTGATAGGATCTCATGCTCCCTCATCTTTCTTTTTGTCCCCCATGGATGTCCATCGGGTTTTGTGAGGCTGATCTTGCAAAGGTTCTACCAGATCGAGCCCTAACTCCTTATACCCCGACCTCATTGGGGGCATGCAAAGAAGGATCTAGAAAAAGCAGACCGCTTTGATACCACTGATCCGGATTTATGCAGGAACGAAGAAGAATACATAAATAGCCATAAACATATAAATACAGTGGAAATAAGGCTTCATTTCATTAATATAAAATCACAGAAATATGCTTACAAACATGATGGAAATAAAATAGCTAGGGTGATGGTAGCGAATCTCTGAGAAGAGATGTGGCGGCTACAGACCTCTGAACTATGTTAAAATGAGGCTTGAGGGCCTATTTATTATGGAGAAACAATGGATAACTCTAAAAATCCAAAAACCTAACCCTAGGAGATGAAGCGCCAACACTGTGGGCCTTGTTTGGGTAAATTGGTGTTTCAACTTTCCAGGGACATAACTTCGGCATACTATCTCCGTTTGGGGCTTCAAAATTACTCCGGAAGTTCAGGACCTCAAAAACTGCTAGAAATAGTAAGTTTTGAAAAAAATGAAAGAGACAATGGTAGGACCCTAAGTGGAATAGGCAGGTGGCCACCAATATCCACCTAGATCAATCTTGTTACTTTTTTAGTTTGTGAGTATATACCACAACCCTAATCAGAGAGTGGGATCCGCTATCCTGATCAGGTGCTGCATGTTTTCTGTTTGTTGTAATTCTATTTCTTATTTGCATATTTAGTAATTGTTGTGACAGTAGACATATTTTCTGATAATATTATTGCTATGAATGCATTACAAGCTTTACGATTTATTACTGTCATTTCTTTATTTGTTGTTACAATTATTGTTTCTTTGTTTAATTATTGAATCCATGATTGATATGGAATTGTGCCATTGTATCTACATATACTGTGAGCGTTAACCTTGCAATAAAAAACACACCCGGATTGATTAATTTATGTGGGAAAGGGTTTGAATAGTCATTCACACTTTGACACCAACAGGTAGCCTCCTGCCAATGGTCCGACCACTAGTGGTGACCAGTGCTAGGGTTAGATCCTGGCCCCCACCCCAAAACTCAAAACCGTTACAATTTTAATATATTCCGCAACAATTACATATTAAGAACTAATGTGATGGCACGGTGGTAAAGGCTCTATGGTAGTTTCTTGGAGGTTGTGGGTTTGATCCCCGCTTCCTTCGCTCAGACCTTGACCAAAATTTTGGTGTCCCTCAGGCTACCAAGTGGCGGTCCCTGGCTAGGCCACGTGACAACTTGTTGTTGGTCACCCATAAACCAATAAAATTCTTCCATTTAAAACAAAAAATGAAGTGCCACTTGGAACAAACTCATTCACCAGGAAATATACCATTGGACCAATCAACCTGCCACATGGGCATGCCTAGTCAGTAGTATGCACTACTGAATGTGCTATCCCTAATTTTTTTTCCAAAATTTTTATGTTTGACAAAGTGGACAGAACACGTTTTTGGGAGCATACGGGGTCAGTTTTCTGTGAAACGGATTGCGGCAAATTTAGAATGAAGACATCCACACAGTTGTTCAGGTTCCACACCATTTCGAGAACTTTCATTTTTATCGTAATTTTGAGCACCTGACCACTCCTCCCCACTGGAAGATTTTTGACCCAAAAATATAACTTTCAGTTGTTCAGAAGATGAGGGTACAATTCCCTCAACTTTCCAATATTGATCCATTTGGACTTGCTTGTATTTGTTCCTTTGAACCCCACACGAAGGTAGTCTACACTCCCTCATTTGGATGTCCTTGTTCTTTGTCAAGAATGGTGTCTTGTTGAAGCTCATCAAGGTATTGTGGAGAAAAGTCTTCAATAGATTGAATCTGGACATTTTCTCCTTGATCCTCATTCAACTGAGTCTCATAGAACCTTAAATTCAAAAGATTAACAACAAAATAAATTTGCATGTATGAAGGAAAATCTAAATGGAAGGCATTGTCACCAATCTTTTCCAAAATTATGAAAAGACCATAACAAATTGGTTTCAATATTTTACCTTCCCCTTTAATCCTCTCTTTTTTAATGTGAAGCCAGAATTTGTCACTAGCTTGGAACTTGTGATCGACATGATGCTCATCGTGCCTTGCTTTGTACTTGCCTTGGCTCTTGTCAAGCTGATCTTGAACTTTTTGATGTATCAATTGGATTTTTTCTATGAAATTTTTGGCTTTATCTATGTCGCTATGACCATCAATAGCAACATCCTTCCCTAAAATGAAATCCAATGGAAATCTAGGCAAGTATCCAAGACATGCCTGAAATGGCGATGTTTGTGTAGAGGAGTGTTTTGCACGATTGTATGCATGCTAAATGTAGTGCAAGTTTTCATCCCACAAGTTAGGATGCTTGTTGCAATATCCTTGAACAAGATGTATGATTGTTTGATGGACTACTTTAGTTTTACTATATATTTGTGGATGAAACGATGTACTATTTTTCAACCTGGTATCCATCGAGTCCCAAAATCTTTATTGGACACATAATACTCTATGGGTAGGTGTAGAAGGTTAATGGACATATGAAGTCCAAGATACCTTGGAATGAGGAATCCAAGGGCCACCTAATGTACTATAAATGCATAATTTGTGAATAATAAATGTGTCCAGTGTTTTATCTTTCTCATGTCTTGTGTGTTTATTGTGTTCACCATGGCTAAGTTTAAAATGGTATCGAAGCGGGCGATTGCTAGCCCTACTCCAAACAGCTAAATTCTAGCCCTACTCCGATTAGCCAAATTCTAGTTGTATTCTCTGATCTTTTCAGTCCGTAACAATCATTACTATATAACACTCCCTTCGAGATGCTCCAAATTGTACAGGAATTTTCCACATGTCACATAAAATATTTCTATCATCCTGTCCATCGTGTTGCATGCAAGACGACTTCCAATTGATTCCATGCAACAACCAAAATAAATTTCCCTTCACATTTTTCTTATTTTTTTGTGTTAGGATCCTCTCCTTTAGGAACTTCAAGGGAGAAATTTTTCCACAATGAAGTAGTATCCCATAGCTTCACATAGGTACTACCCCCTCTAGCTATATCCAAAATATCTCCCTTGGGGTGGAACCACATGTTCTAGTATTTTGAAGGGGGTGACTCGAGCGTAGAAACAATGGTGTTGGTGTTGAAATTGAAGACACAAATGAAGCAGTCAAGGGAGGTGGAAGCAGAAATTGGGGTCATAGGATGGGCGACCACTACCGCAACTACCATGGAATGGCCAGTATTGGTGGCCTCTTCTTCCAATTCATCACCACTCCATATCTTGACGCTTTCATCCGACGCTCTGCTGAGTAGTTTAGCGGGCCTCGAGGTTGCGGCAGGAGCCCATGTCACTGCCCATATTGATTCTCTATGTGCGTTGGAAATTTTTTTCAATATTGCGAGCTTCATCTTCTTCCTTTGATGCTGTCTAGCCCTTTATCTCCCACACACACCCACACCCACACATCTTCTTGTACCAGTGTATCGTTTTCGAGGATTTGGATGCTCTACCGTCTGAATTCCATCTCGAAATTTATATGTTATTTCAATGATATCAACGCTTGTATATCCCTCAAGTCCATCCCAACCATTTCTTTTGATTGGAATTTATCGGAGGTTGTCCCCTCGTAATCACACCATAGATTGTCAAACATTCTAGATAAGAAGTACGAGTTTTAAATCAATGTGTGATGCATTCTCTATGAAAAAATGGTGACATTTAGAAAACTCTACAGCTTCATCTTCATCCAAAATTATACGACACACTGAATAATTTTCCCCATCATTAGGGTTTGGACGTGCAATTGGGTAAGAGTGTTCATCCTTTGAATTGCTTGGATGATTTGATTCATTACTTCTTGCATGTTCCAGTAAAACTGTACTTGAATTCGAAGAATGGCATTGTTCCATAGCTAGGGACTCCCACGAGGATGGATGTTGATTTGGGAGATACATTCATCTTCAAATACTCCTATAACATGAATAATTTACACTGTATTTCATTCCATCTGCTTCAAATGACAGAGAATAATCTTGACCGTTTACTTTAAAGAATATGCAAGTTGGGCAATCTAGTTTATTACTTTGTTTCCTGGCTCTGGATTCAAGCCCATACCACCATACCACCATCATTCTATGTTAAATGGTTGTGAGGTTCTCCATCTATGTCGTTGAAAGCTTGAAAACGTCTACTAGGTTGAACGAAGAAACCCATTTCCCTTTAAATCCTTTTCCCTTTACTAAGATTTTGGTCTCCCGCAGCATGCCCGAGGGTTTGAAATATCATTTAACTGTTCACATTGGGTTTGAAATTGTGATATATTTTATTGGTTTTCAAATTTATTTTTGTTGGAGGATGGTAAATTTGAAACTTCTTTCAGAACTTTTCAAAGAAATATATTTGCTCCTCTAATAATTTAATTACTAGGGTTGAGGAAGACATATTTTTTGGGGCAGTTTATACTAGCGAAACTCGTCGAGGATTTTAAGTTGGTTGAGGAGTTTCTTCCAGGAGTGAATATATAAACTATTCTAGGGGTGCCTTGATTACAAATATTTTTTTTCACAAGCATCAGGGATTATTTATATATTTTTTAAAAAGTTGTAGATATTTGGCATTGTGTGAGATATTTGTTCATTTATAGCTTAAGCATTGTTATGAAATGGACAAAATTGATGATGCATTAAATTTATTGAATAACCTAATCCATTCCACTGTTGATGGGATGGAAAAGTCTAGAAAGAAAACTCACTCTCACATTCAGACTTGTTTGCATAATGCAGAAGAAAATACTTTTTTTTTTGTAGCTTGAGTCTCTAATACAACGAGAGGAGCTACAAAAACGTAGTCATGATTTTGAGCTTGTTCAAAAGAATCCCCTAGTTGAATTTGAAATAGAATCATATCAATAACCTACAATTCTTCATGTCACTAAAGTCGAGGTTGATCCCCATCAAGTGCCTATTTCAGGAGAAAAATTTCATAATGATACAAAAATTCAATGTGCACTTCCCAAGCCCATCATCAAACCTTCGGAAGATCATGTCCACAACAGCAACATGACTGGTCCTGTATGTGACAAGGAGGTGTCGTTTCATATTATGGACTACTCCAAGCCCATAAAATTTCATATTGCTGGATTTATTCATGATAGCTCAACTTCAACTATTCTAGATTCTGCTCCTCTTCCACAACAACAACAATAGATTGTAAAATGCCACCACTGTGATCGAGTTGGCCATATGAAAGATCATTTTTTTGATCTGCTCCCATGCAAGCACAATGGTCAGCACACTCATTCTTCACACAAATGTTGCAGAAACAAGCCTGCTGCAAGAAAAAAGATTCATATTGGATGGATCGCTTCTTGGTAATGGGCATCAACAACCAAGAATGTGTTTAAGTCATATGTCAGAACTTGTTCTAGAATATTGAACAATATTGTAGTTGAGATTTAACCATCATCTCACCTTGTATCTGATAATGGGGGGAGGGGGGATGGTGGTCATCTGCAAGCTCCAACGCCACTTCAAGTGAGCCTGAGCCAGAACCTCTCATTCTAGAATTAGAGGTGTGGCCAGAGACACAACAGTTCAAGCAATCACCAGCCACAACCTATCATTCCAGATTCAGAGTTGTAGCTAGAGATGTGGATGCCCATGAACATGCCTTTGGTTGGTGGTTAGCCTTAAACCATCTATGTGAGGCTTATATTCTTCCTCTTCAAATAATCCAAGGCACTTCCTCTAGAAGAAGACTTCAAATTCTTGCCAATTTTGGTAGAGTTCCAGGAAATGCATCAAGAATTCTAGAGTTGGTAGTCATCTTTAACCCATCACAGGTTGTATACCACCATTATTCCAGGTTAGAGGTATCCCTCTTCAAAATATGAGGAGCACTTCCTCTAGCATAATACCTCAGTTTCTTCCTAGATTTGGAAGGGTTCCGTGAACTGCACTAAGCATTCCAATGTTGGTGGTAATCCTTAAACCACCTCTTTATGCCAACATTTTAGAGAGCTCATTCATCCTAGTGTTTCCATGTATACTTTGCATATTTGTATTTCATCTCTCTTCTTGGACTCACACATACCCCTCAGATTAAGGGAAGGGGGGATGTTAGACATTTAATCCTCTATGGGTAGGGGTAGAAGTCGAATGAACATAGGAAGTCCAAGAGACCTTGGAATGTGGAATCCAAGGGTCACTTGATGTATTATAAATGCATCATTTGTGAGTAATAAATGTATCCAATTTTTTATCTTTCTCATTTATTGTGTGTTTATCGTGTTCACCATGGCTCAGTTTAACAAACTTGACCAAAAATTCCCAACAAATCGAGAATCTCGATCACTAACAATGAATGTGGGAAACCCAAAATGAACCAAAAAATGTTGAAAGAATAGTTGAGATGTTTGTTCAGCTATGATTTTCTTTTTACATGGAATTAATATACATATCATGTGGAACTTATCTACAACTACATACAAATAATCATGACCACTTTTTTTACAATGGAATACCTCCTACAAAATCCATAGAAACGCTCTCCCGTGGACGTGAAGTTACATGAAGTGGTGTGTACAATCCTAACTTCCTATTTCTAGGTTTATTAACTGCATATAATGAACAACCTGTAATTAAATGTGAAACAATTTCAAGCATACTGTTAGGACTCCACTATGTAGCATTTTTAATATATATTTTGACACCATCTTACCTTTATAACCATGTTTAAAAAGGATTCCATTATCATTTTCATTTACTTTATCCCAAGGTATATAAAATCCTCTTCTTTATTATATGTTTAATCTGTTTACATATAATTCCATAATACTCTTATATTTTATCATTAATCGAAGTGGATTGTTGCTAACATAAGTCTAAAAGATCGCAGATAATCTATGTGCTATGCTGGAGAAATCGGCCGTTGCTGAAACAGTCAAACTTTGTTGCTGAAACAGCCGACTTCATTGCTGAAACAGTTGAATTTGTTGCTGAAACAGCCAGCAAGCACGCAAATTCTGTCACTCGTAATTTGCAATTCTGGAAGAGTATTTCGTGGAACAATGGCAACAGCATGAAGACATGGTTACACGGATTATTCTGAAGATAGCATTCTTGTTGTATCTGTTGTAACAATATCTTTTTATGGAAGAACAGAATAGTCCTGTTTTAAGAAAGAAGAACAGAATTGGGATAAAAACATATTCCCTCTCATGTAATTGTAAGATATGTCTCCTCTTTAAAAAGAGGAGACATCATCACTATAAAGGAGTTCAAGTTTGAAAGCTAGAGGAGAACATTGTATTTAAGAGACTGGAGCTAGACTCCATCTGTAATGTATCATTTCTTTTGACAGATGAATAAAATCTTCTTTTGAGCGCTCCAATTTAATTCTTTCCCTGGGGAATCTTGTGAGAGGGAAAGGGCCCGCCTTCCTCACAAGATTCACCCTTCTGTCCCTGTAGTTTGTTTAATTTCTTTATGTCGTTTGCACTTTACTTTAATTCTGTTGCTGAGACACCAGTTACACAGTTATGTAGTTATTGAATATTTTGTTTCCTTAACGCTGCATGTGTTCAGTACATCCATTATTAAGAAGTTGAGAAATCTATTTCTGTTATATGTTTGAATGTATAATACTGGGAAGCAGGTGCTGAAGGTTCCTGTGCAAGGGAATAGGGTCCTGCTCCCACTAATTGCCTTTCTTTTCCTGCAGTGTGATTAGAAACAGGAGACAAGTGCTGAAGGTTCCTGTTCATGGGAATAGGGTCTTGGTCTCTTGAGTTATCTTTTCTACAGAGTGATTAGTGTCAGGCAACAGGTGATGAAGTTCCTATTTAAAGGAATAGGGTCCTGTTCCTGTTATGGTTGATTGGTTTCCTTTCCTGCAGATTGATTTCCCTTTATTTGGATTCTAAACTGCAACCTAGGAATTACTTCTGCTATAACATAATTGACTTCAGCTTTGATTAAATAGAGTGTGAATAATTAGATTTGTATGATTGGTAATTGTGTGGCTTTTTACTACAACATTGTTTTTGCTTTTGAAATTGAGCATATCAAGTGCGTGATTGTCTTTGGAATAAAAAGACTTCCTCGGGTTGACAATTTATGTGGAGCTTGAATTGTGAAAACAATTAAAGCGACCAACATTTTGGCGCCGTTGCCGGGGAAGGCAATTATAGATTTCAAAAGCATTAATCTTTTCTTTTTAAATGTGCAGATTGTATGAGAGGACGCGAAAACCAGAAGAAAAATAACCCCACAGGTGGCGAAGGCAAAGGAAGGGGAGGAAGAAAGACTTTTATTGACGAGATTGTATCAAAGGCTGAATCATCACAGAGATTAAGTTCTCGAAGACCAAAACTTCAGCACTCCCCTCGATCAGATTACAAAACAGAGGAAGTTGTGGGTCTTGAAAATATAGAAGAGCCAGTGATTGAAGAACCAGCAGTCAGTGCTGGAGAGTCAGAAGAAAGTGTTAGTAAATCAGCAGAGCACATTGAGGAAATAATAGAGAGTGTTGGTCGACCAGTGGAAAACATTGAAGAGCCAGTAGAAGATCTTGACGATCGAGCAAGCGCAGTAGGAGAACCGACAATGGAAGGAAACAATGATGATTTCTTTGGTGGAGGACGTGTAGAGCCTGAAGGAGAAGGAAGGGATGAAAATTCCCTCTCTACCTTGGGATTTCCTATCAGTGATCTCCCTGCAGGAAAAACTCCTATGAAAAACATTCCATTGTCTGCTTTACCTAACTTCCATGGTTTATCCTCTGAAGATCCGGATGAATTTATTTTTGAATTTGATATATTATGCAGAAGTTATGATTATGTTACTAATGCTCAAAAGTTGAAACTGTTTCCAGCCACCTTAAAAGTAAATGCTTTAAGATGGTTCATGAGCCTTGGAAGTCAGGTAATTACAACATGGGAGCAGATGAAACAGAAATTTCTGCTTAAATATCAAGACTACTGCCGGACGAGAGAAAAGAAGGATGAACTATTCAATATGGCACAAAAGCCGGACGAGAACCTTGAGGACTATATAGAAAGGCTGCAGTACAATATACAGAGATCTGATCATCCGAATATAAGTAAGGAAATTCGCAAAACAATATTACTTAGAGGTTTAAGGGATGATTGTTTAGATATGTTAAACATGCTTGGCAAGGGAGATATATCTAAGGAATCATATGATGAGATTGTTGAACTCTCTAAGAGGTGTTCAAGGGGAGCTGCAAGGAACAGAGTAAGTAATAGAGATTCCACCTATTCAAGAGTGCAGAAATCAGCCAGTGGAGGAGCAACAAGAGCTGAAATAGGTAATTTACTTGAAGAATTTAAAACTGAGATGTTAATTTCTTTTGCTTCACAAATTGACACTTTGCAGGTTAAGAAGAAGCAGGCTGAAGCAGAAGCAACTCTGGTTGTCTTTTGCCCGAAGTGCAGAGACAAACATCCACTAAGGGAATGCCCAATGGATAAAATACCAATTTGCACCCTTTGTGAGAAAGATCATGAAACAAAACAATGTCCATCTCTACCAGGAATAAAGGCAGCATTGCAGCCAACGAAAGAAGAAGCTGAAGCAGTTTACCTGCTAACTCAAAGAAGACAATGGCAACCAAAAGGACAAGGTATGAACTCTAGTATGCCATTTAATCGTTGGAACAATTATTATGCTTTCGGTCAAACAAATTACCCTCCCTTTAATCAAATGCAATACCCACCCTTCAATCAAATGAATTTCCCACCCATGCAGCAATCAAACCCTCCCTTTGTTGATCCTTCAATGTGGACTCCTTGGCCTCCACAGCAACCATCTTCTTTTAACCCTTGGAATTCAAATTGGAGAAGCCAACAACTCCCGTATCCAAATCAATTGCCTCAATTCCAACAACCACTTCCTCTGCCATCGAATGCTCCGCCAAATAACCAAATGAGACCCCAGCTACCTGTGCAACCAAATCCTAACCCCAATAATAAAGTTGTACAAGTCATTGATATTCAGAATCATTCTATATTTCCTACTATGCAATGTAATGATATTCATTTAAGATCTGGGAAAATAGTAGAGCCTATTATTGATGACATAACTTCTTCTGATTCTGAGAAAGATGAAACTGAGAAACATAAGAAAGCACAACCACCTTCTAACAAGAGTGTTGAAATAATAGAACCACCATTCCCCGAGCGTTTGGTTTTAACCAGAACGCCTGAAACACCTGCTTTTAATCTTTTAGGGGAATTGCAAAATTTGTATGTTAAAATTCCACTGTTACAAGCATTAAAAGATGTACCAATTTATGCCAGAACAATAAGGGATATTTGTGTTAAGAAACCTGGTAGGAAAACTAAAGATCCCCTTACAGTACATGTGATGGGTGACTTGTCTGCATTAATGTCTGGAAAAGCCCCTCCTGTGAAATATGGTGATCCCGGCCATCCTACCGTAACAGTTCATATTGGTAAAACAATGATTCCCCAAGTTCTGGTAGATTTAGGTGCTGCAATTAACATAATGAATCTTGAAAATTCATAATTGTTATAGCTGAATAACACAATCAGAGATACACCCACCATTCTAGAGTTGGCTGATCGTTCTACAATTAAAATTGAAGGAGTTGTTGAGGATCTACTTATTTCAGTTGAATCCTGGAAATACCCAGCTGATTTTGTTGTATTGCAGACTAAAACAAAGCTGGGGGGACATCCCTTAATTCTAGGAAGGCCATGGCTAGCCACAATCAATGCTTTTATCAGTTGTAGATCTAGTTCAATGACAATCTCTAATGGTTATGAAACAAAACAACTTACTCTTTATCCTCATGCTACACCAATAATTAATAATGAAGATTTTATGTGGATGGATTATGATGATAATGCTGTTCAACCTATTCTAACTATTGGACAAGCTTTAACTCTTAAAGAAAATACAGAGGATGAGATAATTAATAATTTTATTTGTGAACCTTCTTCTGTAATTGCTGAAACACACAATCAATTGACTGCAATTTTTGAAACAGATACCCAAGAAAAGATTGAATCTGAAGACTCATCTCAGACATTAACCACCATCTCATCTAAAAGCATAACAGTTGAAATTGAACCTGGCAAGACATTAAACATAAATCTTGATCTAATAGTTGATGAAACACAACAGTTAATGAAGTTATTGCATGAATATAAGGAAGCATTTGCATGGGATTACACGGATATGGAAGGTATTTCTTCTGAATTATGTACTCATCGAATTTACATTAAAGAGGGATGCCGGCCTGTTTTTCAACCCCAAAGATGAATGAACCCTAATTTAAGAGAAATTGTTAAAGAAGAACTTCAGAAATTGCTTAATGCAGGATTTATATACCCTATATCTGACAGTGAATGGGTTTCCCCATTGGTAATTGTCCCTAAGAAAAACGGGAAATGGAGAGTATGTGTTGACTACAGAGCCTTAAACAAAGCTACTCAAAAGGATCACTTTCCTTTACCCTTCATTGATCGGGTGTTGGATAGTCTGGCAGGGAAGAAATTATTTTCTTTTCTAGATGGATTCAGTGGGTATAATCAGATAAGAATTGCACCCCAAGACCAAGACAAGACCACTTTCACTAGCCCTTGGGGAACTTTTGCTTATAGAGTTCTTCCATTTGGGCTATGTAATGCACCAGCAACTTTTCAAAGAGCTGTTATAGGAATATTTTCTGATATGCTGAATGATTATATGGAAATATTTATGGATGATTTTACTCCTTATGGTGTGTCTTTTGAAGATGCATTACAAAATCTTGAGAAGGTACTTAAACGATGTATACAAGCTCACCTCTCCCTAACTACTGAAAAATGCCATATGATGATGAGTGAAGGAGTGGTGCTTGGACATTTTATTTCATCTCAAGGTATTCAGGTAGATCCATCTAAAATATTGGTCATTCAGAATCTTTCTGTTCCTAAAACACAAACTGATGTGAGAAGTTTTCTAGGACATGCTGGATACTACAGAAGATTTATTAAATATTTTTCTAAGATAGCTTCTCCATTATTTGTGTTGCTTATGAAAAATGTTGAATTTAAGTGGACTAATTCTTGTCAGAAAGCTTTTGAAGAACTCAAGCATCAGTTGTCTACTGCTCCTATTTTGAGGGGGCCTGATTGGAATCTCCCTTTTCACATATCTTCTGATGCTTCAGACACTGCAATTGGAGCTGTCTTGGGACAAGAGGAAAATCATCTTCCTTATGCTATCTAATTTATTAGTAAGAATATGACCCCTGCTGAGCTTAATTATACAGTTACCGAGAAAGAGTTTCTTGCAGTAATCTATGCCATTAATAAATTCCGACACTATATCACTGGTTATTCTACTTTTGTGCACACTGATCATTCAGCTATTAAGTATTTAATGAACAAATATGTCACAAATGCTAGAGTTACCAGATGGCTATTATTATTGCAGGAATTTGATATCACAATTGTAGATCGGCCTGGTAAAGAAAATGTGGTGGCTGATTTCCTTTCACGGTTAAAAACTGACAATGATATTCCAGTAGATGATTCTTTTCCTGATGAGTATTTGTTTGCAGTTTTTGCTCACTCTCCATGGTATGCGGATATTGCTAATTATTTGGTTGCAGGAAAATTACCATCACACCTGTCATACAGAGAAAAGAGAAGAATTGTTCAACAAAGTGCCAGGTATAGCTGGATAAGTGGGTGTCTTTTCTACACAGGGCTTGATCAGGAAATCCGAAGATGCATTAGGGAAGATGAAGTGTATGACATATTGAAAGCTTGCCATGATGACCCTTGTGGAGGGCATTTTGCTGATAAGAGAACAGCACATAAAATTCTGAGGATGGGTTACTATTGGCCCTCATTATTTAAGGATGCAAAGAAATATGTAAGGGCTTGTGACAGCTGCCAGAGAATGGGTCAACCCAATCATAGAGACCAAATGCCATTAAACCCCTAGGTAGTTTCTGAACCATTCGAAAGATGGGCCTTGGATTTCATAGGACCCATTAATACTCCATCCAATCAAAGAACTTATATATTAGTCTGTACAGGCTATATGACTAAATGGGTGGAGGCCAAAGCACTTATTAGAGCCAATGAAGAGGCTATCCTAGCTTTCTTATTTGAAGAAATCTTTACTAGATTTGGAATTCCTAGAGAGCTAGTTACAGATGGAGGACCTCCATTCAATTCTCATGGTCTTAAGTCTACCCTTCAGAAATATCATATTCAACATAGAATGACCACACCATACCACCCCCAGGCCAATGAGCAGGTGGAAAGCACAAACAAAGTATTAGAAGCCATTCTAACTAAAACAGTGAAGGACAACCGGAAGGATTGGTCTCAAAGGCTTCCTGAAGCATTATGGGCTTACATAACTACTTGGAGAAACACTACAGGTTTTTCTCCCTATGAATTGGTCTATGGTAAAAATGTTGTTTTTCCTGTGGAATTTGAAATCAAAACTCTAAGAACTGCTTTAGCTGTTAATCTTGATTTGACTGATGTACAGACAGCTAGGTTGCAGCAGCTTCTTGAGTTGGATGAAAAGAGATTAGATGCCATTCACCAAACAACCATGATTCAACAACAGAGAATGAAGTGGTATGACAAAATTATCAAACACAAGTAGTTCCAAAAAGGTAATTGGGCCTTGTTGTATGACTCTCGGTTTGAAAATTTTCAGGGTAAGCTACGTACATGCTGGCTTGGACCATATGAGGTAGATGCTGTTTTTCCTAATGGAACGGTAAGACTTTTAACAATTGATGATTCTAAAACACCTCTACTAGTCAATGGTCATAGGCTCCGTCTATATCAGCGCCCTGTTTCTAAAGAGGATTTCAAGACTGCTTGCATGACTGATATTCATTATCTTTTTCTAGGGGAGTCCTCTGCTCCTCACAGCATTTAATTTTCTACACTGTTTTTTTTAGTATTAGATTAGATTAGATTTAAGACTAATAATCCCTGTCAAGGGTTGGCATATTACAATTGAATTTTGCAGATTCTGGAAAAGCTCATCAAGGAGGACAGATCCATCATAAGAAGATCTGAAGCTTCAATCACAGAAGTTTGTTCCCTTCATTTCATCCCATTTCCTAGCAATATCCC
Source organism: Pinus albicaulis (assembly GCA_034641835.2). NCBI lineage: Eukaryota > Viridiplantae > Streptophyta > Pinopsida > Pinales > Pinaceae > Pinus > Pinus albicaulis. Next base: position 67,816,772 of record CM076584.1, read on the forward strand.
TTCACCCCATTTCTACATTATTTCCCTTTTTCCATTTTTCCCACTTCTACCATTCCTGAAATATCATCCTTCAGCTCGTATTTTCTATCCCTTACTGCTGGAATTATCCCTTATCAAACACTTCCCCCACGTGTTTCAAACCCAAGTCATTTATCCCATTTTCCTGATTTTCCCGTTGCTGAAACACCAGTTTCAGCAACGCGTCATTCATTTTTCCATTGCTGAAACACCAGTTTCAGCAACCTGTCATTCATCTTTTCATCATTAAAACATCATTTCTTTCCTGCCATACAAGCTTTTTAGTTCTCCACTTTTACGCTTCAGATCCTTTGGGTGAAAATTATTCAGTACTGAGCAGATCTTGTTACACTCCTGTTCTAAATTTCAGAGAAATCTATAGATTCTTCCATGTATATTAAGCCATTCTGAAGCACTCTACACTTCGAATTATTAAACCAAAGGTAAAAATGTAAGGTATGTGGTTTTAATGTAATGCAGTTAAATTATATATTAAAGAGGGGATCTCCGCTCATAATGGTTGCAATCTCCACACGCCTAATCATCATTGCACCATACGTAGGGGGGGGGGGGGATTTCGAAAACTGAATAATCATTTCACATTAACCAATCCTCCGTCATTCTTCATATCCACTTCCGCCGTCATTGAGACTCCGCATCCTCTGTTGCAACAATTAGCTTGACCAAAGCCTGTGTTTCTGTCTTCTGTGCCTCTACATATAACTCAAGCTAGTAGCCATGGGAGGGTCGGCTATCAGACACGAGCCTGGTTCGATGAATCTTCTTCAAATGTTCCCGGAAGCTTATCAAATTTTCCAACAAGCAGGATGGACAACATACTTTGAACAGTTAGGAGAATTTGATCAGGAGCAGGATTTAGAGTTTGCACAAAATCTTCAGGGGAATGTCTCAGTGGTTCAAGGCGTCCGCATTTTAGTTACAGAGGAGGACATAGTTCAAGTTTCAAGTTTGCCGGCTATTGGGACTCGCTGGTTCAGCAGAAAGCAGGTTATTTTGAATGCACAGCAAGATTTTCTTCGTCCAGATGAACCAGTTGAACTTAAAGGCCGCAGTGTAATTCTGCATTCACTTCCTCGACCATGGCCAACAGTAGCAGAATTCATCAAACACTACTTGACATGCGAAGGGCGTTACCAGGTAGTCTACCAACACGACTTCGTTTTGATGAATCATTTAAGGAATGGTCGATTAGTTAATATTCCCTATTATCTGCTTGGTTGTATCAAAAACATGTACCTATTATTGCAGAGAGGCTAAATTCCCATTGTTATCCCTCACCCATCATCGTTTATGCCAATTTCTAATTCAGAGGGGTTTTGCTCAGCAAAACCTCCCTCTGAATAATCCACTCCTTCTTCTCCAACAGGCTGAAATTCCTCAGCAGGCCCAAATCCCCCAACAAGCTGAAAGCTCCCAAGAAACTCCTGAGATTCCTTATGAAGGGCAACTGGATGATATCCCAGACTCCCCAGTAATTCCATCCCATAGCCAGTTGACCCAACACCAAGTTCATCCCACTTAGGAGAGTCAACCATTCCCACTATTTCTATCCCTAGCGATGACTCTCTAACACCCACATCCCCACCTACTCATAAAAGGAAGAAAAGAACCCCAACAGTCTCTGTCTCAAAACGTCGAACAAGGGCCAAATTCCAAATTTTTACTTCTTCCGAAAGCCCTTCCCCCAGAAAAGAATCTTCCCCTGCAAAGAAAAGGAAAGACAGTGATTTCTCTGCTTTCCTACCAAAAAGGAAAATGAAGATGAGTGTTGAAACAGGAGTTACTCCCATTTCCCCTGACCCCGCCAATATTCTGTTAAAACTCCAATCTTCACCCCCATTTCAAATCCCCCAACCCGTCTCGTCCGGTGGCACTGCCACACAAGAACCAGTGCCCCGGGATAATACGACATTGTTTATGGCTCAAACAGTGACTGCCACACAAGAACCAGTCACTTACCCAAAGGCTGAAACACAAGAACCAGCCACTGTGGTACCAAAATCATACACCAAGCACGATGATATAGGGAGACCAGCCGTATCTGCTCCACAAGAACCAGCTACGGCTGTGCATCAGCAGACAACCCCAGCAGAATCAACCAACACACAGGGTTCATATACTATGGCATCGCTATTGGAAGAAAATCAGTTTTTGAAGTCTGAGCTAGAAGCCTATAAGAATGAGTTAATCATGGCACGAGAAGCCTTCGATAGAGAATTGAATCTCTATATGCTAGCACACACAGCATCATCACAAAATAGGGAGCCATGCAAGGAATACATGTGCCATGAGTGTGGTAATATTTACCAGCAGGCAGGCTACAAACTAGTCAAAATTCAAGTATCTGAGACATCTACATCAGCTACAATAAAAGAGGGATGCCCTACTGCTCCACAAGAACCAGTAGGGCCCTCAAAAAGTGTAGAAGAAGAAACTAAACCCCAGATATCTCGCCCTGTGCTAGTTAGTGCAGCCACTCAGACAGAAACACAACCACAAATATCTTGTCCTGAGCTAGTTAGCTCAGCCACTCAGACAGTACCACAACCACAGGTATCTTGCCCTGAGTCAGTCAATGCAACCACTCAAACAATGTCCCAACCCAACACTTCTAATGCCAGGACACAAACCCTGCCATGGAATCAATTAGAACTGATGAAAAAATGGAAGAAACAATATGCTGAAGAACAAGATACAATATTACAGCAGCACAAGTTAGCATGGCAGAATCACATGTACGCCAACTGGGATAGTTGGGAACAGACACTGCAACAGCTCAAGGATTCGAAGAAGGAACTCAAGGAATCAAAGGAAAAGATGGCCTTGATGTTTTCATTAGTGCAGAAGTTGATGGCTACCCGCAAACCCTCTGTAAATTACTCTCTTTTCCTTTCTGAATGTTTAATTTATTTTCAATTAAAAGCAATAAAGGATGGCAGACCTCATGGATTGCTTACTTCAGAACAATTTGTTGAGACTTTTGCTGAGGCCCCTGAAAGTGACCAGCATTTGCTGTGCGAACTTTACCTCCATAATGAGGCCATTCCCGACAATAGAAGAGTTAATCTCATTCCAATTGCAGGTGATATACAAATAAGGGCATTTGTTTCATTTTTGGCCAATCAGCTCACCTGGCAAACTGCGTTTATTGCAAGCAATCATAATGAGGAGAATAGGCTCCTTTGGATTAGACCAGAACCTTTAAGTCTAGCCATGTTTATAGCACAATATCACCAATTCTTATAGAAACCAGGAATGCATAGGTACATGCAACAACTACAGGCTTCAACACTTTTTAAGTGTCAACATCAAATCAGAGTAAAGGGGACTGCTGCATTGAAGGCCAATACTATGTTTTGGCAGCAGGCATGTAAAGAAAGACAAGATTATCACCCTTTTAACCCTGACAATCTTCAAGCTGCACTTTCCAGGGTACCTAATTACATCGGATGCATTAGACACTGTGGAGTAAACTGGATTGGTTACCATTTTCATTTTCCAACTCTATGGCTACCTTCAGAGAAATATCAGTGTCACTACCAATTGGCTAGCAGAGATGAAACTTTAGCATGGCAGCACTTGTAGAACCATAGAGGATTCCGAGCTCCTACAGATGCCACCTTCTCCAGCTACTGCTTGAGCAACTTGCATGCACAGAATCAGTACTCAGACTCTGACTCAGACTAGGAGTTGCCTGAGGACATGCAACATTTTCAGCTGGGGGGGATGTTAGGACTCCACTATGTAGCATTTTTACTATATATTTTGACACCATCTTACCTTTATAACCATGTTTGAAAAGGATTCCATTATCATTTTCATTTACTTTATTCCAAGGTATATAAAATCCTCTTCTTTATTATATGTTTAATCTGTTTACATATAATTCCATAATACTTTTATATTTTATCATTAATCGAAGTGGATTGTTGCTAACATAAGTCTAAAAGATCACAAATAATCTATGTGCTGTGCTGGAGCAATCGGCCGTTGCTGAAACAATCAAACTTTGTTGCTGAAACAGCCGACTCCGTTGCTGAAACAGTTGACTTCGTTGCTGAAACAGCCAGCAAGCACGCAAATTCCGTCACTCGTAATTTGCGATTCTGGAAGAGTATTTCGTGGAACAATGGCAACAGCATGAAGACGTGGTTACACGGATTATTTTGAAGATAGCATTCTTGTTGTATCTATTGTAACAATATCTTTTCATGGAAGAACAGAATAGTCCTGTTTTAAGAAAGAAGAACAGAATTGGGATAAAAACAGATTCGCTCTCATGTAATTGTAAGAGATGTCTCCTCTTTAAAAAGAGGAGACATCATCATTAGAAAGGGGTTCAAGTTTGAAAGCTAGAGGAGAACATTGTATTTAAGAGACTGGAGCTAGACTCCATCTGTAATGTATCATTTCTTTTGACAGATGAATAAAATCTTCTTTTGAGTGCTCCAATTTAATTCTTTCCCTGGGGAATCTTATGAGAGGGAAAGGGCCCGCCTTCCTCACAAGATTCACCCTTCTGTCCCTGTAGTTTGTTTAATTTCTTTATGCCGTTTTCACTTTACTTTAATTCTGTTGCTGAGACACCAGTTACACAGTTCTGTAGTTATTGAATATTCTGTTTCCTTAACGCTGCATGTGTTCAGTACATCCATTCTTAAGAAGTTGAGAAATCTATTTCTGTTATATGTTTGAATGTATAATACTGGGAAGCAGGTGTTGAAGGTTCCTGTGCAAGGGAATAGGGTCCTGCTCCCACTAATTGCCTTTCTTTTCCCGCAGTGTGATTAGAAACAGGAGACAAGTGCTGAAGGTTCCTGTTCATGGGAATAGGGTCTTGGTCTCTTGAGTTATCTTTGCTACAGAGTGATTAGTGTCAGGCAACAGGTGCTGAAGTTCCTAATTAAGGAATAGGGTCCTGTTCCTGTTATGGTTGATTGGTTTCCTTTCCTGCAGATTGATTTTCCCTCTATTTGAATTTTAAACTGCAACATAGGAATTACTTCTGCTATAGCATAATTGACTTCAGCTTTGATTAAACAGAGTGTGAATAATTAGATTTGTATGATTGATAATTGTGTGGCTTTTACTACAACATTGTTCTTGCTTTTGAAATTGAGCATATCCAGTGTGTGATTGTCTTTGGAATAAAAAGACTTCCTCGGGTTGACAATTTATGTGGAGCTTGAATTGTGAAAACAATTAAAGCGACCAACACATACGAGGCCAATAGCAATACCTCTGAAGATGTGACACTGTTTTTCTTACACCGAAATGTCTAGCAATAAGAGAAGTGTGTGATTCACTTATGACATTCACTCTCTCCTGTTGTGGTATACAAAGCTTTCCCAAATGATTCAAAAAGTTATTATGTAAATGTTAATCCAATTCCTTTACTTGGTTGCCTTCAATCAAGTTTTCATAAGCATCTTTAAATTCATTGTCCAATGCATATTTGTCAACTTAACTTTCATGAAAATCATAATTATGCTTTAGTAAAGTAGTCGCACTAACAATAGGCCTAGAAATCACATCAACAACCTCTTTGTATATACATTTCTTATACCTTATGACCAAGTGGAATTATTGTAGGAAACCCATCCATCGAAAGTTCCTTGATTTCTGCAACTTTGCTTGAGATTACAAGTATTGCAATGGTTGGTGGTCAATGTGTATGATGGTTTCCTTCCCCATCAAGTAGCGTTTCAACATTTGCACACTTTGAACAAATGCATAAATATCCTTTTCATAAGTAGGATAGTTAATCACTTCACCATTGAAAGTTTCTAAATGAAATGAAATGGGCTTACCATGTTGCATAAGGACTGCACCCATGGAATAGTTGATTGCATCAGTTTAAATCTCAAAGGGCCGTCTCAAGTACGGTAGTGAAAGTATTGGGGCTGAACTGATCTTCTCTTTCAATTTTTTTTCTTTCCTCCCCACTGGAAGAGCTTTTTCTCTTAGAGGATTATTATGATGAAATTGATGATTTATCAAAAATAATAAATCATATCATTGAACTCATTCGTGAGAGAGAAATTTTTCAATACAAACTACTACAATAACAAGATAATATGAAGATTTTATTTGATAGAAGAGCCAAAGAGAGATATTTCAGACAAGGAGATCTAGTTTTAAGATCAAACGCGAGAAGAGAAGAAAAATGAAAGCATGGAACGTTTTATAATCTCTGGTTAGAACCTTTTAAAATTTCAAAAATCAAAGGAAATAACATATTCATTCTTTATAACGTACAAAGAGAATATTTCTCATTACCAGTCAATGGGAAATATTTGAAACACTAAAATAAATACTAAGTAAGTTCTCTTCATTATCATTATAAATAAATGATGTGATTTATATTTTAAAAACCAAGTGTGATTTTTTATAGAAATGACTCCATTGCCCGAGGACAAGGCAAATGGATATGCGTGTTCTCTGCATCCCACAGGGGGAATAAATCCCCACTTGGAGCCAATGTTGTAACTATTTTTACCCATACAATTTTTTTTTTAATTTTATATTTTTCAAATATAAAAAATATTTAATATTTTCGTAATTTGTAATAAAGTTGGGCATATTTCAATAAATTATACTTTAGTTAAAGTTTTGGAGCAAATAAAGTTTGTTTAATGATTATTTTAATAAATTCACGAACAATTGTCTATCGATAAAATTCTGATGTCGTTGATCATCTTCGCCGCAATCGATGGGCAAGACTAGATTGTGTGACCCCCCTACACTCCTGACATTTAACGAAGGGAAAGTGGGGGGGGGGGGGGGGTGTCAGAAAAACTATTTCATTTAAACCTGCCATCCTTACATGTTGCGTCCTCAACAATTGCAGGACCCCCCACTCCCCTCACAAATACCACTTTCCACTACACTGCCCCCGAAAACCACTTTCCACTCAATTTATCCCCCCACTACCAAGTCTGCTACTTTTTCACTTCCACCAAATGGTCATCAAATTGTCCCGTACATTTTCCTCTTATAATTTAACGATTTAGTCGTTAAATCTGTGAGTTGTTCCTGCTAACATTCTGATATCTATTTGTTGATGCACCAAAAATTAATTTCAATAATGACTAGCCAAAATCATCTTCTAAATTAATTTATCCTCCATCAACTGTATCATTTCCCTTCATTTCACAATTTTTTTCAGAGATTCTCAGTGACATAATATTTCTGAATTTTAGAGTCAACCACGTAAACGATCCAATAGATGACCAGGTATTCTTAATTATTTTTTCTCTTATTTATTCAAAATGACTAGTCAGAAAGAACAATATAATATTTATGTGGAAAACCAAATGCTCCCCCTATCCCTAATATAGATGAACTTCCTTTGGTAGACATTGATTTCAAAATCTTAGAAACCAAATGTGAATTTGATTTAGATGAACTGCACAATTGGGCGTTTCAAAAATTTTAGGATGCCAGTGATGAATTTAGCTTTGGGAATCTATGTTACCACAAATTCCCCCCATCAAACTCATAATTTCCATGAATTTATTACTTGGTGTGAAAATTGTTATCTACCTAGCTAAAGATCAATTGTATCCAGAAATGGTGAATCTTTGTTTTCCATATTTCCATAATATATTTGTCAGTCCTTGTAAATCAACCCTCCTAGTTCCCTTCATACATTTTTAGAGTATTTTATAATGGAAAACTACCAGAAATCACCTTTCAACAATGAGCTAGTGTCTTTTAGTCTTTCATGCCAGAAGGTTATGAGTTTCCTCGTCATTTTCCATCATATTCTTCAACAACCTTTCCAAAAATGGCGAGACAAATGTTTTCAATGGATTACATTGTCTTTTAGGCTAACAGAGTGACGAATGGATTGATGAACTCATCTAAGTTTTTTTGTTAGTCTTTTCATGTGGTAAAAAGGCCTTTGTTTATTTCAACTTTTCTCAGTTTATTTCAGACATCATTCATAAATAATTCTTGATATTCAATCCATAAATATATTTTAAGCATTTATCTGTATTGGTGTATTTAATCTTATATCATCCGTCTGAAAGGTTCAAAATGGCACTTTAAAATCTTGAATTACATGGAAGGCCACAATATGTCATTCACTACACCACATTAGTAAGAATAAATTCAAAAGAGTGCTCTTATAGTGATTTTTTTGATCAGTTTCTATATTTATCATTGGGTCTCCTTAGCAGTGATGCAACACCATATCAACAAAAATTAAAAGGAATTTTCATCTGAGTGACCAATCAAAGGTAGGATATTTGTACTTGTATCAAAATTTCATAGAGATTAGAGTTTATGGTTCTGAGTTAAACCATACAAACTACTAATTTTTGTTCCAATGAGTTTTGTTCTATATAATTCATAAGAGAAAGTTTGAACATGAATGAAACTCATTTTATATCCAGAAAGAAAAGATCCCAATTCAAACTAAAGGCTCAAATTGGTCCATTCATAATAAATACCAGAGTAGCTGATAGGGAGGTGGAAAATTTATTGAGCCAAATGAAGTTTAAGTCAAGTTTCTATTGGGCTTATGATACTTTCAGAGTAATTTCATCTATTATGGTTGAGAAAAAATCTATTCCTTATACTCATATCTCAAAACTAGAATTTGAACAATATTCCAATCAGGAAGTATGGGAGGAGAACACTTCGCAAGAGTTTGAAGAAATATTGCTAGTTAAACAACCTTGGAAACTCCAAGACTTAAAGAGAAAGAGTTAAAGGGACCAATTGAAAGCATATCCCTTACTAGTTCAGGTTATAAATCTGTAGAATTTAGAGATTTTTAAGAGGAGAAACACAAAGACAACAAAAGAAGAATCATCAAAGGTCAGAAATAGAAAAGTGTATACTACAATTATGTTATCAATTGAGCCTTTGTTTACTTTGCAAAAAATAAAACAAATAATTCTTGATACATTTGCTTCCCCTTATTCTAGTGAGAAAAGTAGTAGTACGAGGTTAGAGAAATGAAGAAGTAGAACTAAATGATAAAGACTTCTACTTATTATGAGTTTTGGAAATAAACTTCTATAACTCAAACTAGATTATTGTATGCACTATACCCTCATAGAGGACAATTTCAATTACCGTATATTGAGAAAAATGGTCCCAGGTCCAACTAAAAACATGATTAAAATAATTCACTATTCTCTTTTGATACAAAATAGATTCATCCCATATATCAGATTGATCTACGCAAACAAGATGTTGTAATTGTTTTTTCTTCGCTAACAAGTTTTGCTATGGAAGCTTCAAAGCTACAAGCTTCTCTAAATAATATTCATTCGCAGCTTAAGTTAGAAAAAATGTCACATTTACAAAATGATACTAGAATAAAATATTTAGAATATATTGTAATCAAATTAAGATTAGATCCTAATGATGTTAATGTTGCTTAAGAAATTATTAAGAAAAACAATGTATACATTCAAGCATTAAGAAAACATTTGAAATTGCTAATAGTATAGCATCCTCAAGATCATGAAGTGGGAAAATTAGAGAAGTAAAAGGAGGATATGTTGTGTATGATTGTTGAGCATAACATTGAGATTTGGAAAATGGAGGAAGACAAGGAAAAACATCTAATGGAGAGAGAGAAGTAAGTTAGTGCATGAACTTCTAAATCAGAAACTGGGTCAACCAACCAAGATGGAATTGAAAATTTATCTAAAGCCAAGGGGGATCTATCATTGAGGAATATTGAAATTGAGAAACTTAAAGAATCACTATAGAGGGAAGAAGAAAATAAACTCAAGGAAGATAATACATATATTTCAGAAGTACAAAAGAATTTCAAGCTTACTAAACAACTTGCAAAATATATGGATGAATCAGTCAATGAAAATAAATTTTTCGGAGGCTAAGGAAAATATTTGGATAGCTATAAATTCACCCATTTCATATTTTTGGATACCAATACAAATTATTTTTTAACCTGAACAACTAGTACACAAAGCAAAAGCAACAATTGTTGATATCGAAGAGGAATTGGACCATAGACCTAGAGAAGCAAAACAGATTATCAAAGTTTTGAATTCAAAAACTATAGAAGAGATTGAAGACATGGGGATTGAAGATAGGACAAATATAGTACTTTAAGTAATAAAATAATTGAAAAAGAGAAATTTAATGCTACAAATAGCGAAAAAATGTCAAAGCCTAGAACTTTATATGAGAATATTTTATAAAACGTTTTATGTTGTTTAGCAAAAAGGACTCCCATAATTAAGGGATTTTGATGACCAATTTATTTAGCAGGAATATTATCAACATAAGTTACATGATATAGCTAACAACAAATACAAATTTTTTGAAGTAAAAGGAAGTGTTAATGGTAGAGATTTCCTCCAAGGTTTATAAAATTATTTATTCATTTCATATGAAATTTACAATATTTTTGTAACTAAGCCCACTTTTGAAAAGTACAGTGAGGTAGATGAGCCATAGAGTAAAGTGATAAAATAGATGATGATAAGTGGGATAATTTCCTCAAACTTATCGAGTGAACAAAAAGAAGGTTTACAGGAAGGATTTGAGCAAGAAATAAGAGCAGATTCAACAAGACCATATTTAAAGGAGGCAATTAGAAACTATATCCTCATATAGTGTGCATATTCCACTAAATCAATTCTCGAATTTCTATTTTGAGTTTTATTAATTAGAGGTATCCAAATTATTTTGGATAAAAGTTTATTTTTATGTAAAATATTGTAATAAATTAGATATTTTTGATAAGACTCTATAAATAATTTGTAATTCGAAGTAATAAGGGTTGATACTTTGATAGAACTAGAGACACTATTGTATTTTTGGAAATTTTAAAGATAACAAAGGCTTCTAGCTTAGGTTACAAGAAACATTTATGTTCATCTGAGTCTCCTTTGTTTAATCATTTCTAGTATTATTCATATGTTTGAGGTAATATAGAAGTAGTGCCTAAGAATAGGTTGATTTTTAACCTCACTGATAGCACCTGCAAATTTATTATCATTACTGAGATTACATAATTAAACAATTTGTTTAAATTAGTACCTCTTAATCTTAAAATTATTTCCTTACGCCATCTCTCAAATGTATGGCTGTTATATATAGAAATATTTCCATATGACTCGGTTGAGTTTCCAAATATAAATATTCAGGAAGGTTATTTAATTATCATACATCTTCTCTTTCATATATCATAAACATTTAAAGGTTGTATGTTGTTAGTACTCGAATCAACACTTTGAGAAATGTTTAAAATATTTGGGTTACATACGTGTTAATTATTTTATTCACTGATCATCCATTTAAGTAAATTCTCATTTAGATTCTTTGGCATAGTTCCCAAGCTTGAATTGTCTACAATGAAACAACACTTGATCAAATGATTTATGGATATCATCCTCCATCCATCAGATCACCTTTGAAAGTGACTACAAAGGTTCATGTAGTGGAGAACTATAGAGAGAACCAACAAGAGGTTTTCAAGGTATTGAAGGAAAATTTGGTTTTAAGGAAAAATAGGTTAAAAGAACAAGCAATTCAACATCATAACGAAATGGAAATTGAAGTTAGCTATAACTTATTTATGAGTTTATAACCATGTAAACATATGTCCCTCTGGAAATAAAAGAAGTACAATAACATAACATGAAGGTGTTATGGCCCTTATAATGTGTTGTATGGGATTGGAACTATGGCTTATAAATTTAAGTTTCCTCCATCTACACATGTAAATATATTCTTCCATTTTTCTTGGTTAAGTTTAAAAATATTTTACTAGAGATTAATAACGAAGGAAAAATCATACCAGAACTAGAAACAAACCTAGATAAAAGGATTAAGAAAAAAAAAATCGAGTAATTATTGAGTATCTTATTAGATGGAAGACATTTATAGTGGAAGAAATGACATGGTAAAAACATTATTCATGTATAAAAAAACCCAATTAGTTAAGAATTGAATACAACACATTTTTGAAGGGGAGGAGCATGTTAAATCCATAGACAAAGTCCAAAATCCCTTTATTAAGAAATGGAGGCCACCTCAAAGTCCATTTGGTTTATGGTTTTAAAGTTTTTTTTCATTTCTTTGAAAAAAAATTGAAATCCATAGTGGAATGTTAATTTTTTTTATTTTATAAAAGGATAAATATTATATAAATAATGAGAAGTGAAAAAAATGAAGATGATTATTATTTAGTAATATTAGGTTTCATTTTTTTGTCAAGAGAAAACATATCACAATATATATCTAAATAAAAGTGGTGAATATAGAAACTTCTCCTCTCTATCATTATTATTGTTATATTGGAAACTCACAATATAATTTTGAAAAAATGAAGGTTCTTGTCATTTCAAGGTAAAGCAACTAAAATAATTGTAAAGAAGAAAATATTTGGTTCTATAAAATTTGAAGCTTTTATTTCACAACTATTTTATCCCAATATTTTTTGTATGGTTGTAAATTTTAGGGTTATATTGTCTTTCAAAAAAAACTTATTAAGACTTAGAGGAAAATTGAACAATATTTTTTAAGTATATTTTTTATTTTTTTTGTTCGTTGATGTTCCACTAATAAAAAGAAGTACAATGATGAGATTTTGATTATACAATTTAAAAATGGCCAATTTTAAAATAAATATCAAAATCAAATCAAAATTAATACTGTCCTATTAGAATGTCAAAATTAATTGCATCGAGCGGGGTATTCTACAATTGAGTATGAGGGAGATGTGTCATACAATTTGTGTTGAAGTTGGAGTCAACACTTGTCCTCAAAATAAAATAAAACATTCTCTAAATAGAAAAACAATGGCTACTATAATAATAATAAAAAATAGTAATCGCAGCCTCACTATGGTCACTTGATTTGTTGTTGATATACAACCCAATGTGATTAAAAAAAAATCACTTGGATGTCCACATGATATAATATAATTTCATAACAACTTTAAAATGTGATAAGTAATTAAAAGTGGAAAAACATGTGACTAAGATGTTTAAACCTTATCCTTCTCAAAAATATTTCAGCATACGATTTAAATAAACTATTTAAAGTTACATGTTAATTAATTTATATTTATATGAAGTTTATATATATATATATAGTTCCCATTATATTTAATTTGTATTTAAATATTGAAATTTGATAATTTTTTATTTATTAACAAAAAAAATATTTTCTGCTTGTATTTTTTGTACTTTTTAATTTAAATTTACAATTATAATTGTTACACCATTTTTTTGGTCATCTAACCTATTATTATTAGAGGAACCCAAGTACACTATGTAAGACCAATTTTACCCTAAGTAAAATTGCTTTCACCATATAAAATAACTTATTTGGTCATATTTAACCCAAAACAAGGAAATTAATTAAATAAATCCTTATTTATTTAATTATTTCCTAAGAACAAGTTATTTAACTCATTATTTAAATAATATTCTTAGTTAAATTTGACTAAATCATACATAAATAATTAAATAAACCATTATTTATTTAATTATATTCCCATCATTCCCCTAAAATGATAAATAAATCATTTGTTTATTTATTATTTATAAATAAAGGAATTGACCCAAGTCAAGAATCCTTTTCCCTCCAACAAATATAATAAAATATTCCTAAAAGGTGCTTCTAGAATTCGATTAATAATATTTTATTCATGCACCGAGTTCTAGACCACCCCAATATTTTGTTATAAATAGGGGGGTTTTCCCCATTCAATAACCACCTTCATTGCATTAGATCACTCTAGATCTTCTCTTGGTCACCATTTTCCATTTTGCTTTGTGAAGTCCCATTGAGTTCTATGTTTGCTTTTCCACAACCATAAGAGAGAGAAATGCTAGATCTGAAACAGTAAGGACTTCCAAGAACCCATCCCACTGAGGAGAACCGGAAAAAACCTTTCTCGTTTTCCTTTCAGGTGCCCCATTCTTTAATATAATACAAAATTCTTTCATATACATTCTTCTTGTCTTGTTCATTGGATCTATGGAGCTATGTTTTTTTTTAATCTGCTTAATATCTTTTGTGCTTAGATCTAAATTTGTGCAGAAATATTAAAGCTATTTTGTAGCAATAATCAATGTTAGGGCTATTTGTTATGCGTAGCTAAAGTGATCTTTTACGACGAAAGATTCATACTAACAATTGGCGACTTCACATGGGTTTTCTTTTACGACCACTGTCGTTTTATCTATTCCTGCATATCCAGTTGTTTCAGACCCTACGGTTTCTCTCTCATTTTTTGTTTTTCCTATTTTTATGGTGATTTTCACCCCTAAAACCATTTAAACAGTCAAATTTTTAACTTCCGTGTGTTTCTGGCCTTATTGCGCAGGTGACAGACATCAGCCGAGATAGCTAGATCTGTAGGTCGCACTTATTGGCCCAAAAAGTGCGACCTGAGCCTCAGGATGCAATTTTCTACCCCAAACCTGTAACCTGGATAGAAAACAGGTCAGCACCTGCGACCTGCACTTTTTCTGCAAATTTTTCAGCTCTTATTCTGGGTTTGTTTGAAGCTTCTGTAAGGGTTTTCCAGCCTCTGTCTCTGCCCGTTTGGACCTATTTCTGATCTGCTTCACTCACCTAAGAGGGAATATTGCCTCTTAGGGCTCTAGTACCCTCCATGTTTTGTGGACGAGTATTTACTGTTTCAAAAGTCTGAATTTCCAGAGTTTCAACCCTCTTTTTCTCAGATCTGATACCTCCTTTTCAGATCCCTTTAGATCAGCTCTTATCCCTCTCAAAACCACCTCATTTCATTTTTTTTGGGTTCATTTCTAAGGCCACTGCCTTGTCTCTCCGATCTTTAGCTGATCTCCTCCTTTTTAGCAGCAACCTTGCCTCTGCCTCTTTGCTGTTCTCTGCGCCACTTTTCAGCAGATTCACCCTTTGGATCCCAGTCCCTCCGGACCTTAGATCTATTGGCATCTTTTAGCGTGCTTTGCCTGGTTTTTTCCCTCTTGTAGACTAGTTTTGAGAGACCCGCCTTTTTGGGTTAGATTACTGCATTATTAGTTGTTAATTTTCTGTTCTTTCAGTCTTATTTACTGCAGATTTCTTTTCCATTACGCAACACACTTTTTATTTTACTCTCAAAATGTCTGGGTTTAAAAAATTAAAATTAACACACGCCACACACTGAAACTAAGCAAAGAAGTGCCTGGTTAACACTGCCTGGAAAATACTTTAACATCAATTGTCACTGCACCTCTCTGCCCTTGACCTCACTTGATTTTGTCCCCCCTGCCCTCGTCGGTTTATCTTCTTCCTGTCATCATTGCGCCCCCAAGGCACCACTCCCGGAGACTTCTTGGCCTTCATCATCAGTTTCTGCTTGGACGAATTCCTCCTTCTCGTCGTCAACGAGTCAGTCTTCCCCTGAGTCTGCACTCCGACTCCTCTTCTGATTGTTTGGGTTCTCCCCCTACTTCTGGTTCCCCCTCTTTTCCCTTCACCATGTCTAGTTTCAGACCTAGCCCTAACCCCAATTCTACTGCCAGGTCCATTTCCAGTGGAACCACTACGGGACCTACCTCGACTGCCCCATTACTCCCTTATATGGCTGGCCTCAGTCTCCTCAAATTCAATCAGTTGATTAATGATCCCATTCGCCATGATGTGCGTTGGCCTGCTATGCCAACCAAGCTCCTCTCCGACATTCCCAAGTTCGAAGGCCTTGCTAGCAAAGATCCCTCTAACCATATCCGATATTTCCACATGTGGTGCTCCTCTAATTCGATCACCGATGACTCCATCTGTCTTAGATTGTTCCAACACACGCTTACAAGTGACGCTTCTAAATGGTATGTTGAACAGGCCACCTCCTCCCATACCACTTTTGCGACCATTGCCTAAGCCTTTTTATCCTACTTCCAGCTCCCCCCTCCGATATGAAACTGGTACCGAGCTTTTAACCTCTTTCCATCAATCCTCTTCGACCCACCTTTCTGCTCATGTCCAGGAATGGTGGCAAAGACAGAGCTTGTGCCGTGCTCCCCCCTTTGAAGATCGGGTTTACAAGGACTGGTTCCTTCACTCCCTCTTACCTCCCATTGGCAAAGATGTTGCATCCCATTTTCCCCAAACCGAAGAAGCCTCCCTCCAAATAGCCTTGAAGTATGACCTTATCTACGCCCAATCTGGTTATGTTTATATCGTCCTCCCTGACCTTCCCAAACCCGATGGCCCTAATGCCTCAGGGGCATCTCACTCTATCGACGGTATCGTTGGAGCCATGTCACATACCTCTGCCCAACCTCTTCTGAGCCATGGTTTTCCTCCAGGGGCCAGCTCCTCTGGCGTTTTCTCCCCTCTCGGTAGCATGTATTCAGGCTACGGCATGCCTCCTCCTTTTGCCCACCCTCCTGCTTACCTTACTACTTCCCACCCTACCCCTTATCCATATCCGCAACCTAATGTCCCCGATCCTCTAGCATTTGGACCTTCCACTCCATTTCCTTTTCCACCCCCACAACCGCACTTACTACCCCCCCAAGGGCAAGTATTTGCACAACAGGGGGCACCTAACAGTCATCCTTCTCAAAGAAGGAGAAAGGGAAATCAATCCACTTCCGGTAATCGTGGACCCAATCCTTCCAATATCGACCCTACCACTTCCAACCAGCCACAGGGCTCTCAGCCCAAGCTGGACAGGCCACTTCACACCAATAATCCCTGTTTGTGTTGCGGTGTTTATGGTCACTACACTCATGATTGTCCCTTATTACCACAAATGCGGCAACTTTGGGATTCTCAGGCCACCGTACGGGGACAACACTCCTCCCCTACTACCCCCCCCCACCCCCGTTACTTCTCAACCTGCTGTGTTTACCAATCCTTTCCCACAACAAGGATTCATGGCCACTCAACCACCTCAAACCTCGGTAACCACTCACCCTTCCCCTTGTGGTTCCTCCGATTACCAGATTCTCATGATGGCTTCTGACCCACCTCTCATTGTCGACCTCAACCTTCAAACTCGGTCCCGTCAGTATTCCACACCTCCCGTCACATCCATCTCTAAGTCTCCATCTTCAGGTCCTACAGAGCCTCTATCAACACCCAATGGTCCCTTACAACTCCCTCCGCCCACAACCACGGTTCATCCCAAGCCTCCTAAGGGACCATTACGTCGAAGTGCTGCCTCTGGTCGGGCTGCCCCTTCATACAACATATTAGAGGATCTGGCCCAATCTCCTGCTGCCATTTCAACACTGGAACTCCTCCAGTAGTGTCCTTCTCAAAAGAGGGCTCTACTATCTGCCGTGGGCGCTGTAGATCCTACTGATGACCAATTTATTGTTTTTGACACTCGTCAGTCAGACCATCCCCCTCACCCTCCTTCGGTTGCTTTCCAAATCCTAGTCAAAATCTGAAACACCAATGTTGCTCGGTGCATTATTGATGAGGGGGCATCTACCTGCGCAATGTCCGCTTCGGTTTGGAAACAACTCGGATCCCATGAACTGGCTCCTTCCACCATCACCCTTCATGCATGGGATGGCCATGCCTCCCATCCCATTGGCCTATTCCGTAACTGTCTTATCACCCTTGCCAGCAAGACTGTTTGTGTTGACGTCGAAGTTATCGACGCCCCTCTTGACTACAACATCCTTTTGGGGCATAGTTACACCTATGCAATGTCTGTTGTCCCATCCGCAGTCCACTACAAGATGTTCTTCCCTCATAATGGCAAGATCGTCACCATTGACCAATTGACTTACCATGAACCAAAATCTCAGACCCCCCCTGAGTCCACCATCTCTACTGTCACCAACAAGAAATCTGTTGATTCTTTGACCAGTGTCTCCCCTGGCGTCTACAAAGACTCCTCCTTTCTCGACACCTTTTTCGACTCCCCTCCTGTCTTTGATCCTAACTTGGCAAACGTTTTCATGATGCAATCATCATGGGCTAACCTTACAGAGCCCACTTTGGCTAGTCAGCAACCTCAACCTCAACCAGCTCCTAGCCCTCCACCCCCGTTAGCAACCCTTCTTCCTTCTGAATCTTCTTCTACCACCAATCCTCATGGGTCGACTTCACTTGAAATCAACCCCCTTGGCACCATTCCTCCTGGCCATTTCCATGCTGGACAGATCCCTTTCGTCGCTCCCTCTCCCGACGCTTATTCAGTCCCTACCTTGGCCACCCTCTCCCTCCCCAACTTGACCTTAGGTATACCCGTTTGGAATCTTGACCCTCCCACCACCACTCCGCCAGGTCAACCTAAACCACATATTACTTTGACCCTGGTTCAACAAATCCCCACCACTTCTCTTGCTACGCTGGTACCCCAGTCACCTCAACAAGCACCGCCTCCTGTTACAACCGCTTCGAGTACATATAGCAAAGCTCGCAGGGGGGCATCAAACGACAAACCTACCCTGCCCAAATCTACCTCTCCTCGGAGTCCACACCTCTTCCATACTCTCTTCCCATCTTCCGGTCAATTTGAAGACATCATGGAAGCCATGACCCACACGATTTTCCATGGAATGATATGACCACATGGTAGCATATTTCTACTCCCCCATCCATCCCATGACCAATATGCCCTTGAATCCAAAGACTTCATTCCTGATAAAGTTGATTGGTTCAAAAACCCCCTCCCTGCACCTGATGCTTTCGAAGAAGGCAATATGGCTAATATCTCTCCCACCATCAAAATCGACATTTCTGTCAAGCCAGGTATTGAAGAACATATCACCATGGGCGCCCAATGCACTCCGGAAGAAATTGAAGCCTACACGAAACTCTTCAAAGAATTCTGTGATGTTTTCGCTTGGTCATACTCAGAAATGCCCAGACTTGATCCTGTCATTGTCAAACATCACATCGACACATGGCCTGATGCCGTTCCAGTTTGTCAAAAGTTGAGACCCATCCATCCTTCTAGACGTGAAGCCATCAAAGCTAAAATTGACAAGCTCCGGTAGGCTGGTTTCATTTACCCCATTGAATATACCACTTGGGTGTCTAACCCAGTTCCCGTCCTCAAAAAACAAGGCACCATTCGTGTTTTCACCGAATTTCGCGATCTGAACAAAGCTTGTCCAAAAGACAACTTCCCCACACCATTTATTGACCAAATCATCGATGAGTGTGCGGGGCACGAGATTCTCTCCTTTATATATGGCTTCTCCAGATACAACCAAATTGTTATCCGCCGTGCTGATCAACTTAAAACCGTGTTCATTAGTCCGTGGGGCACTTTCGCATACCGAGTCATGCCATTTGGCCTTAAAAATTCCGGCGACACCTTTCAACGATCCATGTCGTATTGCTTCCATGACTTAGCCCATGTTATTCTTGCCTATTTAGATGAATTTACTGCACGTTATAAACATCGGGCCCAACACCTTCATGACCTGCGTACGATTTTTCTCCGATGTCGCAAGTATAACATTTGCCTTAATCCTTTGAAATGTGTCTTCTGTGTTCCCGCCGGTCATCTCCTCAGCTTCATCATGTCTAAAGATGGGATAACTCTCGACCCTTTGAAGGTTCAAGCGATTCTTGAACTTCCTCTGCCCTATACCTTATGCCAGCTACAAAGTCTCTGAGGCGAAACTAATTTTCTTCGCCGATTCGTTCCTAACTATGCCACTACCGCACACGGCTTCCTTAGACTTCTTTGATCTCACACCCCTTTTGTCTGGGATACATACGCTCAAGAGTATTTTGATGCCCTCAAGCATGCTCTCACATCCGCTCCCTTGATCCGTCCCCCTGACTTTGACCGAGATTTCATTCTATACATCTTCGCTTCCACCTATTCGGTTGCTGGTGTCCTTATCCAGGAGGATGATAACGGTGTCGAACATATGATCCATTATGTTAGTAAAAACCTTGCCAGTCCACCTGTGTCCTACTCGCATGAAGAAAAATTAGCACTAGCTTTCGTGTTCTCGGTCCAAAAATTGCATCATTATATCCTCATGCGTTCCACCAAGGTGGTGACTAATTCCAACCCCATGGCTTTCCTATTGAGTCGTCGAATCCTCAATGGGAAGTACGCCCGTTGGGTCGTTATTCTCGAAGAATTCGACCTTGAATTTTTCACCCCAAAAAGTAAGAAAGGTTTAGTCCTAGCTGAACTCATTTCTTATTTGCCTACCCAGATGCAAGACAATCCAATTAATGACGCTCTTCCCGATGAACATTTGTTTGCCATCACCACCAATGATCCTTGGTACGGTGACATTCTTACTTACTTGCGAACCCAACAATTCTCCCTTCACCTTGACCGTGATGCTCGACGACGTATCTGACACCAAGCCTCTCGCTATCTTCTAATTGGCGATGACCTTTATCGTCACGGCGTAGACACTGTCCTTCGTCGTTGCCTCACCCACGCTAAAGCCGAGAAAGTCCTAAATGCCTGTCATAGTGGCACTTGTGGTGGCCACCTCTCCGGCCTCGCCACTGCTCAAAAAATCATGCGGGCTGGGTATTTTTGGCCTTCTCTATTCAGTGATTGCATTGAAGTAGTCAAACACTGTTCCAATTGCCAACATTTCGCCCCCAAGAAGCGAGCTCCTCCCACTCCTCTACATCCTGTCGTCACAGCCGGTCCTTATTGTAAATGGGCCATTGACTTCATGGAATGTCGACCTCCATCTGTTGGTAACCACAAATATATCATCATGGTGGTTGATTATTTTACTAAATGGGCTGAAGCTATGCCCACATTCAACAATACAGCAACTACTAAAGCCCTCTTTTTCTTTAACCATGTCATTGCCTGATTCGATGTTCCCAAACAATTAGTCTCAGACCATGGCCGACATTTTGAAGATCAGATTTGGCATGAGCTCTCCTCCCTATTAGGTTTTGAACACCAATATTCATCTTCCTATTACCCCCAAGGTAATGGTCAAGTTGAAGCAGTCAAAAAAATTCTTAAGACCATGCTTCAACGAACAGTGAATAAGCACAAAACCAATTGGCATCTCATGCTCTTCCTAGCTTTATGGGCCTATCGTACTTCTATTAAAACCACCACCGGTTTCACTCCTTTCCACCTTGTCTTTGGCGAGGAGGCCGTCTTACCAATCGAATGTGAAATCCCTTCCCTTCACTTGGCCATCGAACTTCTTCCTAATACCCAACCTCTCGAACAACGACTTATCATGATTGAGCGCACCTCTGAAGACCATCACGTTGCATTGCAAACTCTCGAAGCGGCCAAAAAGCGCACCAAAGCTCAGTATGACCAAAAAGTACACCCTCACACCTTTCATGAAGGTGACCTTGTTCTAGTATACGACCAGGCCCACGATACCCTTGGTCATGGGAATTTCGACTCATTATGGCTAGGTCCTTACATCATCCGTAAAGATATGGGGAAGGGAGCATATCTTTTAGAGGATTTTGAAGGCCACCCGCTTCCTAATCCTCGCAATGCACTCTATCTTAAGAGATATTACCCTTAGCATTTCCCACTTGAAATGCATGTTTTATCTCCTTGTAGATAGCCAGCGTATGTTTGTTTTTATCATTCACTACTTCACCAGGACACATGTTGTCCACGAAGTCCTTCTTTCCCTCTTCTCCAAATCAGATTTCCTCACTTACAACACTTTTCCTTGGGGCACCGCTTGACCCCCATATTTATTCTTGTTCATGTCAATTTCCGTCATGAGATAACATTTTGTACTCATGTTTTTCAGGTCCCCTTTGGCCCTTTCATGATTCCATCATCATCATCAATGTCTACTTGGACGTCGCTCTACTATTTTCCCTCGTGCCTTAGTTGGGGATCCCTTATTGCCTCACCTATGGCAGACCTACTTCTGTCGACATCAGCTCATTTATTCCAGCAGCCCGGTCTAGGGGGCAGTGTACCATTGGTTTGAGCTCTTCCCAGCATGATCGTGATCTATACATTGGATGGTCTAGTGATGTAGCAGCAGCTATTGGTGATTCCCAGGCATGTGTGAGATGTCTCAACCCTCATGAGGGGGTGGCCTTGCAGGTAGCCCCCCACATGCCCGGATGACTTCATTTCCGCCCCTGATGCAGCTCCTCCCATTTGATGATATCAGCCTCCACTGCTTGCGGCGCCTCTTCTATTTGCACATATCAGTCAGATGTTGCGATCCCTTCCCCGCGTGTAGGGGGCATTTGTGTGTATTTTTATCTCATGTACTACCATATTATTGTATAAATCCTGATGATTATTCCAGGCATCGCATGTATGTGGGATCCATCATGTTATTTATCTGGCTCATGTTTCAGCCAACACATGCTTCATTCTTGTGTTCCGTGGTTTTCTGAGCGCCTTATTCTTTGTAATTATTGTGTTCCGTGGTTTTCCGGGCGCCTTATTCTTTGTACTTTGTCTCGGCGGGCATAGGTATGCCTCCCCCACCACCTTTAGCACAGGTACCACTTCATAGAGACTTGTTGCACCTGTAAGTCTCGTCTCCTTAGGGTCTAGTCCTTTAACACATCAGACAACATTACACTTCTCTCTCTCACTTCCCTTTTGATATCTAGTGATTGAGTTCTTACAACGTACTTCGGTCATACGATTTTCTCCTAACACTCGTATGTTGGGGGGCAATCCGTTACACCATTTTTTTGGTCATCTAACCTATTATTATTAGAGGAACCCAAGTACACCATGTAAGACCAATGTTACCCTAAGTAAAATTTCTTTCACCATATAAAATAACTTATTTGGTCATATTTAACCCAAAACAAGGAAATTAATTAAATAAATCCTTATTTATTTAATTATTTCCTAAGAACAAGTTATTTAAATCATTATTTAAATAATATTCTTAGTTAAATTTGACTAAATCATACATAAATAATTAAATAAACCATTATTTATTTAGTTATATTCCCATCATTCCCCTAAAATGATAAATAAATCATTTATTTATTTATTATTTATAAATAAAGGAATCGACCCAAGTCAAGAATCCTTTTCCCTCCAACAAATATAATAAAATATTCCTAAAAGGTGCTTCTAGAATTCGATTAATAATATTTTATTCATGCACCGAGTTCTAGACCGCCCCAATATTTTGTTATAAATAGGGGTGTTTTCCCCATTCATTAGTCACCTTCATTGCATTAGATCACTCTGGATCTTCTCTTGGTCACCATTTTCCATTTTGCTTTGTGAACTCCCATTGAGTTCTATGTTTGCTTTTCCACATCCATAAGAGAGAGAAATTCTAGATCTGAAACACTGAGGACTTCCAAGAACCCATCCCACTGAGGAGAACCAGAAAACACCTTTCTTGTTTTCCTCTCAGGTGCCCCATTCTTTAATATAATACAAAATTCTTTCATATACATTCTTCTTGTCTTGTTCATTAGATCTATGGAGCTATGTTATTTTTTTATCTTCTTAATATCTTTTGTGCTTAGATCTGAATTTGTGCAGCAATCTTAAAGGTATTTTGCAGCCATAATCGATGTTAGGGCTATTTGTTATGCGTAGCTAAAGTGATCTTTTACGATGAAAGATTCATACTAACAATAATTTTTCAAATTTTGATTTTTTATTTTTCAAAATTAATCAAATCACTTTAAAAAAATTGAATTAGATAATCTTTCCCCATATATCAAATATACATTGTTCTACTTATTATTTTACATACTAATCTTAAATAATTAAATAAATATCCAGAGTGACCTTTAGACAACAAAAAGTTCCAAAAGTATGTTCATTTTGAACTCAACACATAACATCTAACAATTGGACATATTTACAAATGATATTAACATTTCTCCAATCACTTAAAGTATAGCTGACAAAACCCCATATTTTATAATTTAAGATTTTGAGTAGATTTTATCCTATACTAACATTCTTTTAATTTTTAAAACTAAAATACACTTTTATGTTTACAGTTCAATCTTCAAACTTCAGATAAGTTAAAATTTCTATCATACAACATTATTTTCTTTTCAAAATATGAAGTATACTATTATGTTTACAATATAATATTCATATGAGTCAAAATGTCTATCATAATAAAATTAGAGTAATCACTACTGAAAAAACTTAAAAAAATGAAATAAGTTGAAAATGCATAAATTTAAACCATACATTTCCACATGAATAGGTTAAGAACATACTGTGTGTATAAATTTAAGGTTGTGGATGGTAAATGACAGGGAAATGTGGTAGCAATGCATAGAAGTGCAATGTAAAAGCTTGAATTCGGTGGTTTTTCCATTGAAATTTTAACACTGTAATTCGTTGAAAACACAAGGACTGGATACCCTTCTCTCTCCTCTCCACATGACATATACATGAGATGGCAGTACGAAGCATAGGACACATGGCAGGAAGATTCAACATTTTTAATGGCTTAGTGGGACAAAACTAGGTAGCACGTGTTACCACTCAGGAGGTGCCATGTGGGGTTGATGATGCAAGCATAATGTCATCCCGAAAGCTTCACTGCAAAGGAAAATAAAAGGATTTCCTAGAATAAATAGGGAAATAACACAAGGAGGGTTTAGATGGGAGAAAAATTGGTTGTTAAAGCCAAGATGACACTAGTCCAACATGGAAGATTCATCCCCATAAGAAACAAAAAGTGTGCATGGATATGAAGAGTCGAGGAGCCAGGAAGTTGGGAAATCGTAGACCGAAAGGAATGTCCCCAGAAGAAAAGTGTGCAATGCAGGTTTAGATAGTTGGGATCCGAGGAGCTAGGAAGTAGGGAAAATACAAAATATTCAAGGTTGAAGAAAATTATCATAAGGAAAAAAACAAAGGCACAGTAGAGTATTATTTAGGGGAACGAATCCAAGACAGATAGTTTTATCTGACATTTGAGAATTCCATAAAATGATTAAAGACACAATTGGGCTATGGTTTTGAAGTGGTTTTGTGACACTATTATGTGTTAATTCAACCATGGGCATACAAGTTTTATTCAATGAAAAAAAATTATGGTACTATTACTGAGGTATCTAGAGTTCAAAGGATAGATGAGTGGGAAGTTGTCTAAGACCTTAGCACCACTAAGCATGAAAACGAGTTGGCAACTTTGGTTGAAATCCTCCATATTTGGTGGTTATTTAGGAACTAAGGGTTGATACTGAAATACTATGAGTACATGTTTAATGGAGTATGAAACAATTCGGTAACATGAATTAAGAATTGAAGTCAAAGATTCTGTATTCAATAAGGAAATATCAACTCATATACACTTGCACATGGATTTCTAAGAAAACTTCTAAAAACCAGTTCCACAAATAAAAACTTTAGAAATTTCATCCATATCACTCAACATAGAGAAACCTTATAACTACGTAGATTCACAATTTAATGCATATTATACTTTGTCAATGACGCAACTAGAAATGAATTGCAATTCACCATTGGACATATAGAAATAAACCTTTCGAAACATAGTTATTCACATAACTCAGATATCAAAGCCCCATTTCATCATTCTCACTACACACTGTGTTTTTTTATTAATATAATAGAGTATATTTACAAAGGCTAACACTATACTCATAAAAATATTAACTCCTACCTCATAAGGCCAAAACTATTAACTTTAGGCCAACCCCTGATGTTTCAAAATGCCTACCAATATATACAAAAAAGGAATCATGAACTAGTTTCAGTTCAAATCCAATAATTTCTCAATATTTCCTAAAGCTTCTCGCATTTCCATTCTTTACTCAACCAAAATCCTATAATAGACCTATATACTCCTAAAATCCTCACTCTTCTTAGGTTACTTACTCATCTCTATGATCTCTACAAATCACAAGATGTTCTTTATTAATAAAATTACATTTAAATATCTTTAGAACTCAAACTAAAATTAGGAAAATAAACAAAATAATTAAGGGAACCCACTCCCTTTAGTAAATGTGAGATACAACTGCTAGGTCTTATAAACCTTGAAGAATGCTCCTGCATCAGACTCCCCAGGTTGAAATAATTCATGGACTCATATTCATGAGTCTTCCAACATCCTTTCTTGTAAACTTCGTTAGACTTCACTTTCCAGATCACTGTCTGACCTTTTCCAATTGTAGGTGTATTCGTTGCAGTATCTCCTTCTCCCAGATGTCAAACCTTGTATTGTGGATGTCATTTTTCTCTGATATCATGAGCATCTCAATTGCATAGGGTTTTGATATTGATATTAAACATAAGCACGTCTTCAAGAAACATAAATTTTTGTACCTTTGTGTGTTGTTGTCTTGTCATGATCTCAACAGAATTGAACTTCGACTTCATGTATTCTCCACTAGTTCCATTGTCTTGTACCTAACTGTATATTTTTATTTCTGACCCTATCACCAACGTCCTCTTCTGTTTCCAAAAATTTTTCTTTATACTTTCCTCCATGTCCTTCCATCTCTTCTTGACTTTGAAAAATTATCATACCTATCACATTTGTTGTTTTCTTCATCCACTTATCCAATATCTTGATTGGAATATTCTCGATTTCAAAAGAACATTGTTCCTTGTTTGACATAAGAACATATGAACTTCCCACTATATACTTTCCATTAGCTAATTTTTTTTTTAATTATCAAACCTTGTTTAATTTTCTCCATATTCACATTAAATTTAACTGAACTGTTCACCCAAATTTTCATTTTCAAACTCAAGATAAACTCTTGACATTCAAATCTTCTTTGGATCAAAAAAAAAATTTGTTCATGGACTGTAATTTCACATCCTCTGTAGTCTTCTTTCTCTTCTGCAATGAATTATGTAAGAGTTATATCAACTCTCTTTCCTCCATTCCAAACTTCTGAATCAACTAGTTTCTTTCTCCCATATTATTGTTTGCATATGGAAAATGATTTTACGCATCTGAAAAATTTGCATACTCCCTCATATTTGTTTTGGAAATACTTAGAGGGGGGGTGAATCAATATTCCTTTCAATTAATATTGTTATTAATATTTCATAGCATTAGTTAATATTCAATTATTATCAGTGTTTTTACAATGATAGAAGTAAATAAAAGGAAGAGAAATGCACACATTTTTTAAGGTGGAAACTCCCTTCGGGACAAAATCCACCTGAATCATTTTCTAATAATTCTTTAATATTCAACAGCAATAGAAAATAAAGCTCCAAGTTCCTAGAATCTAGAAAATCATTCTTCTCCAGCCCCCATTGGATGGATGCTCCAATGCTCGAGATTATTTAGTAGTCAACTGAATGGATGCCCCAGTAGCCAATGAGCTACAACTCACCCTAGCACCACCCTAACACCCTGAATTTTTCACAGGCTTGAACCTATTCGTGGCTTCATGCACTAGCCTAGCACCACCCTACCACCCTATAGAAGAATAAAATAAGAATGGACTCATGTACCAGGGAAAATCATCCACTTTACAATGATATAGAATGATGTAGAAGAAGAAGACACACTATACCATAACCCCAACTATTACACACATACCTAAGGATGATCCTAGACCTCCCGAAACTGCCTCTTCGATTCTTTTCAGATAGACACTTGTGAAAATTTTGCAATGATGCTTTTACAATGAATTAGTACAATGATACTTTTACAATGACTGTATGCAGTGCCGCCCACGTGAAGACTTCATGTGGTGAACTTCTTGTTTTTGTTCTAAACCTTGAAGGTTTATCTTGTCGTGCTACCCTTTCTCACTCCTTATAACATTAGATCATGCATTGAGTCTTATATTGATGGATATATAATACCTGCAAAAATTCTTCAAGGAAATGCCCATGACATGATAATAGCAAAACTTACCTCATCCTGCAGAGCATATGTCATTGCTAAACCAAAAAAAAATTATAATACAAAGAACCTAATGCAATTAAGAGATGAACATGCATATACATAATATACTTACCTAGATATTACCTCTACTGCACCTTGTTTTTTTTTTTTCTGCCCTAAAAAGTCTGGTCCTTCGCACCCCTTGACATCATATGATCTAGCTTTTTCTTGCCTTCTAGGAGCTTGATATTGAATCTAGTTTATCTCTATTATTTCAGATCCCCAATATGTCATTTTCGGTCTTGTAGTAGTCCTCTGAGTTTTATTTCCAATGCCACACGTCTGACCCAATTTGGATTCTTCAAGTCAAATTTATTCCTAATCTATCACAATGACCTAATAATGGATTGCGAAAACTTGTATGGCATGCCACGTGTCACTATTTCCTCATTCAGCTCTTAAATTGATACATAGAAAACTAATTCTATGCACTATCTGCCACTTTTTACAGAATTCCAATCTGATACTCAGAGAGATATTTATGACTATTTTCCAAAGGTCGCCTCTTTGAGATGAAGTTCAGGAGACTGCAAAAACCCTAAATTCCATAGATCATATCTCTGAAAATATTGTGCACCATGATCTGAAATTTTTACAGGTGCTTCCTCGGGATTTCATCTTCAACTCATAGAAATTTTAGCTTCACCTTATAAACATTTCAGATTTTGAACCTTTGTAGAAAAATCCCTACATGAGGAGGATATGAGGATCACAATTTATATAGATGCTTAGGTTGAGAGGGAATTCAACAAGTGAACATGGGAGGGATTTTAGGAGCCTAAAAATTATTAATTATTGACTCTTCAATCACCACAACCAATTATTAGTGTCATGCCACAACCCCATGGGGTTTTAGCCCACTTGCTAGGGTTAATAACTTGAAACACGAATATCTCTAAAACTAGGAAGAATTACGTTGTGTGCCATATATCAACGAAAACATATCGATAAGTAGAAACCGTCGAAAATATCCTTGACTTGGAATATCGTAATTTGGTTGGTCAAAATTTCCATGCAAGATCAGGGTAGCCCTTGGTGCTACTTAGGTTGACATCAATAACAATCACTGGTCAACAATCTCCCCCTTTGGCATTGATGGCAACACAAGTACTCCCCCTGTGATCATGAAACCTCTCCAAGAAACATTATCTCCCCCTTTGACATCAATGGCAAAGGGTAACTCCCCCTGACACACAACCATAATGCGGACCTCTACACGCTTCCACTCCCCCTTTATATTTTCAATAAGGAAAATCTAATGAGAAATTGGGAGAATCCCAACCTTAAGGTGAAGATATTCAAAGCTTCATGAGGTAAAGGTTTAGTGAAGATGTCAACAATTTTTTATTTTGTATCAACATATTCAAGTTTGATATTCTTTTCAGTGACTTGTTCTCTAACAAAATGATATTTGATCGGAATGTGTTTTTTTTTTTTAATTCATGACAAGATTCTTGGACAGAAGATGGAAATGTTGATGGCACTAGTGTTATCACAGAATATGGGAATAGGCTCACTAAATTGTACTTTAAGATCTTGGAAATTTTGTTTCATCCAAAGGACTTGAGTACAAGAAGCTGTCACTGCAATGTATTATGCTTTCGATGTAGATAACGAGATTGAGGTTTGGTTTTTGCTCAACTATGATAAAGACAACCACCTAGATAGAATGTTGCTCCACTAGTACTCTTACGATCATCAATTCTTCCTCCCTAATATGAATCTGTAAGGGCTTGAATAATGAGATTCTTACCCTTGGGATACCATAAGCCATATTCTGCTATGCCCTTTAGATATCGAAGAATTATTTTGATGACAATAATATGTGATTCTTTCGGTGCTTCTTGGAATCTTTCTACTTGTCCAACTACTTGCATAACATCTAGTCGGGAGGCCGTTACATATAAAAGACTACCAATCATAGATCTATACAACCTCTGATCCACCTCCCTAGATGAATCATCTATGCTCAATCTGCAACCTATTACCATCAGAGTAAGGATGAGTTTGCAATCTTCCATTTTTGAATTTCTTGAGCATTTCCTTGATGTACTTGGCTTGACATATAAATATTCATTTCTCTTGTTGAGATATTTGAAGCCCTAAGAAGTATGTTAGCTCACCAAGTAAAGACATATGAAACTCAATTTTCATCGTTGTATAAAAGTTCTTACTTTGTCGATCATCATTGCTACAAAACATTATATCATCCACATGTACCTCAACGATTGTTAAATTATCTTTATCTATTTGTAGATAAATATTGCTATTAGCAGTACCTTTCTTGAACCCTCGTTGACATAGATATCCATCAAGATGAGAATATGATGCTCTGGGAGCCCACTTGAAACCATATAAAGCCTTCCTTAACCTGCAAACATAGTCTTCTTTTTCTGAAAGTAGAAAACCTTCAGGTTGTTCGATGTAAAATTCTTCTTATAATTTTCCATTCATAAATGCTAACTTAGCATCCATTTGGTAGAATTTGATTTTTCTTGAATATGAATAGGTGAGAAACATTCAAATGGCTTTCATTCTGGTAACCGATGGAAATGTTTTTCCGAATTCAATTCCTTCCACTTGTGCATAGCCTCTGCAAATCAATCTTGTTTTGTTTTTGGTAACCTATCCATCTTCATTCAATTTTTTCTTGAGCATCCATTTCGTCCAAATGACATTTTTATCTTTTGGTCCTGGAACTAATTCCTGGGTGTCATTCTTCTCGATTTCATCCAATTCTTCATTCATATCTACTACCCAATGTTCATTCTGGTTGGCTTCCTCGAAACTACTAGGCTCAAAGGTTTCTAGAAAAGCCATGTGAGCTTGTTATGATGAACAAAGTTGTCGACCTTCATTTATGTCACCAATGATTTGATTTTATGGATGGTTCTTTTCAATCCATTCTTTTGTTCTCTCTGGAGGAGCTTGTTCTTTTTGTTTCGGTATATCTTGATGATCATTATTTGCTTCTTCCTGTTTGATAGTTTCTTCTTGTTCTAGAATTTTCTCTGAGTCTTTTTCAGCCTCTGTCTCAAGTTTCAAATATTCTAGATCCTCATCATTATTTGTGAGAACACCATCTTCGTCAAATGTAACATTTATTCTCTGCACTGTCTGCTTTCTTCTTAGATTATAGCATTTATAGGCCTTTCTTTTGCATGAGTAACCAACAAAGATACCTTCATCAACATGTGATTTTAACTTACCCAACTTTTGATATTCTCTTTTTTATATAACATTTTCTTCTGAAGATTCTGGAATATTTTACATTAGCTAGTTTTCCTTTCCATAATTCATATGGGGTGTTGTTGCAATTATTTATGAGAACACTTTGGTTGATAATAAAGTATTTCGCATCAATTGCTTGAACCCAAAATTTTTCATCAAATTTTGAGTCCTTCAACATTGTTCTTCCCATTTCCTGTATGGTTATGTTCTTTAGTTTAGCAACTCCATTTTGCTGAGGTGTTCGTGTTATTGAAAATTGTATTTTTATTCCATTTTCGTCACAGTACTGCTGAAATAATTTGGAAGTGAATTCTCCACCATTATCTGATCTTAGACATTTTATTTTCAAATTGGTTTCATTTTCGACCAACTCCTTGTAAATCTTAAAGCACTCAAATCCTTCAGATTTTTTCTCACATGATCAATACAGTTCACATAATCCGGAAGTAATTAATTTTTTTCAGTAGAACATCATCTCCAAGTTCGACATTCCTTCTTCACTTGTTTTTTACAATGCAACATACTTTTGATCGTTAAAAATATATGAATATTAATTGAAAAATGGAATTTTATTAAAAAATTATGCTAATTATTATCATCAGGGGAATGGTCTTGTTGAATCCATGAATAAGATCCTGGTCCACATCATCATGAAGACCATATTATTTGAAGATAGGAAGTGACACTTTTCTTTTGCAAATTCCTTATGGGTTGACCGATTCATGCCAAATCCCTCACTGAACACCTCCCCTTACTTCGAGGTATATGGAAAAGAGGCCATTCGCTCGCTCAATATCTAATTTCCTACTCCCAAACTCTCACAAGAATCCTAAGGAAAGCCATTTATATTAGGGCAACATAGGATGGAGACCCTTCCTAAGATGCAGGAAGAAAGGTGGAAAGACAAAGAAATTTATTCATTCCACTAGAGTTGTATCAAAAGGTGGATTGACAAGAAGTATTCAGGGAAGAACAAATTTAGTGTGGGTGACTTAGTTTTGAAGTGGGAAAAATCCCACAAAGACAAAGGAAAAAATAATAAGTATCAATCCTTGTGGATTGGGCCAATCACAGTACACAGAAATCTTGGTTACCACACTTATCATCTTCAATCACTTGATGGTAAGATTGAATCTCTTCCTGTTAATGACCAATATTTGAAACATTATTTTCAATTAGTATCAGGGGATGTACTTTAAACTATGTACATAGTCTTTTTATGTTCGTTTTTTTTCTTGTATTTTTCTTTATTCCTTTCTTTGTTTGCATTATATGAATAAGTTTTTTTCTTTTCGATGGAGTGGCTGAAGTTTAAATGAGTCTCGCGACACTTAAAAGTTTGGTTAGACTTTGGTCCATATTCCTTATGTTGATTATGTATTTTGGTCGATGAAGTCCTGATGGAAAATATGATCCATCCATAAGGAGAGTTTTGGTCAAACCATGAACTCGTGTCTATACAGTAAACCTTGTGCATGTATTCGGCTCTTTATTCTTTAGTGCTTCCATGCTTATCCAATCAATAGAAAAGGAGAAGGGGAAAAATATAAATGAGAAAAATTATAACATAGGTATTTACATGCTTCTCTAAAGGAACAAACTATAATTATCTCAATAAGTTAGGATCCCTCTTCTTCTTAAAAAGTGAATAAGTTCCAATGCACAATCATATTTAAATAAATAAATAAAAGTGCAATAAGATAAAGGCATCGCGCGCAAAGAGGTGAATAAATAAACCCCGTCGGAGTATTGTTCAAGATCACCAGTAGTGGAGCAATGTTTTTGTTCTTGTAGTGACTTCACGGGGTACCGTTCATGCCTTCTCGTAGTAGATCAACACCATAGTTGAAAATCTGTACTCTGAAAATTTAAACTCATGAACTTCAATAGCGTCCCCTACTTGAAACATTATGATAATGCCGAGTTTTATGTTGAGTTAAAATAATAAGGCATGATGGGGGACTTCGTCTATTCACATGATAAGTGGGGAAACCAAAGTAATATTCATGATGAATCAATACTCCCCGAAGAACTCAGGCCTTACACGGAATAAATTAATCAAGATAGAGAAGATGGAATTCTTCCAGTGTGTCGCCAAGTGTTTTACTTGCTACAATGCCCTCCAAAGTTTTGGCCTATACCCAATTTCACATCCTTCCTTGGTCTTGTTTATTTTTGTGGCAAAATTTGAAACTCGTTTCATTTTATTCCTAAGAGTGTTGTGTTCCCTTTTGCAAGTTGGGCAAAGTGTCATATTTTGGCCTGTTAGCTATCACATCATTCGTTTAATCTTGTTCCAATGGTTTCAAGAGGCCATATTGTGCAACTAAGTTGATCTATACTTGTAAGTATATTTTGCACTCATTTCCAATGTTTTTAGTGTTATCGCACAAGTGTCGTCATAGTCGTCGCAAAGAATATATTTAGTGTCGCACTTGTTGTGACTAGTCATAAAATTGTCGAAGAGAGGGAAATTATTTTTTAATGTCTTATGGATGATCTATAATTTTTAGTCATGAAATTACTCTAATTATGTGATCATAGTCAAATTTTATCATTGTTCACACTAATCTCATTGATCCTGCACTTAGCCATGTTTTGGAAAAACTTCCCGACCAAGAAACCTAGCTTCACCCAGTCTCCCCTTAGCTGCGCACCACATAGTCTCAGTACTCTGATTGTGACCTTCATTATTTCCACCACAAAATTTGGAGTTATTTTCCCTGAGGAATGTTTCACTTCACAGGTTTTGTGCCTAGGCTTCGACCTTGACCTGCAGAATTGTGCAATCAGGTCCCCCATCCCAGCGTAAATTGTACACTTCACAACCAAAATTCTAAAACTCATTTTATGAGCCCTTAAACTATATAGTTTCACAGTCACTCAACCTTCCTTAAATCCTGGAACTAAGCAGTATGCTCTCCCAATTTAAATTCCCTTATCCTATCTCACTGGCTCCCAAAATTATGTAGTTATGCTCGTCAACCTAGCTTGAACTGTGCATTATGCAGTATGAAAGCTAAGGTCATCCCCTTTCCTTCCTGAACTACGCAATTGTGCAGTCACTGAGTCCGTATTCCCAACGTGCAACTTCTTCTAAGCTTAGTTTATAGATCATAAGGCACCATCTTAGACTAGGGGGTTTTCGAATTGATGTTGTCTCGTCATGAATGAATTGGAGGAGCAAGTACCTTGTCATGTCATGGAAATATGGTGAAGAAGGAGAAGAAGGGGGAAAGCATGCTGAAATACACTTTTTTAGTTGAACTTACAAGATGATCAATAAATATAAGGCAAAGGGACACTATTTTGTGACCACTATCTAAGACTTCAAATCATTGAAGATTTCTTATCACCAAGCCATGCAGAGGTGAAAAGAAAAGAATCCTCAAGAATAAATCCAACACTCAGGCAGTAGTGTCTTAAAATTTCCACATCATCAAGCATTCCATGTCAGTAATGTCATGTCATGTTATGTCATGAGTGGTCATATGCCACATCATTATTTTGAATCATGTAAATTATCTTCAAAATGTATTGTAAAGTAGAAGTATAAAGAACACAAATTGAGTATGAAGAGTCATGTAAGCTGAAAATTGATAGCAAGTCAAAAAATCATGAGGGTAGTCAAAGAGTCACAAGGAGGAACCATCACCTCTTGGTTATATATACTCCCTCATTGTATGAGAAAATGAATTTTCACCTTGGCTCCACCAACAAATCATTAAAGAGATAAGCTACTCCTTTTGTGGAGCAAGGAGTGGATCCAACGCTCCACTATTGGTGCTAGTGATGTTCATTTTATATATGTGCCTTGGAAATTTTATTTAATAGCATAAGAATTCAAGACCAGGAAGTTCTTCAAGCATGGATTATGAGTGTTTGTAAGACTATTCTATAGATGTTTGTGTTTTATGTTTTCTTTCACATGTGCTAAGATAGTTGAGATATTATGGTTATTTTCTTAATTATATTATTGAGAATGTGTTATAATGGTTTCTATTGTTGTCCCATACTTCTCAATTATTCCGCAAGACATTTGGAAAACCTTTACTATTTGTTAGTGGTAATGATCGTCACATCCCTTATGGAATATTCTGTTGGATGTTAGATAAATCCTTTCGGTTCAAGTGCGTCTCTCTCGGGTGGAAATATTACCTTTCTCTTAGAGGCACATTTCTTTCTCTCCCCCCACAGTAGAATAATATTGACACACATACAACTCAACACTCACTAGGCATACCCCCCTGGCTTTGCAAAAGTACATATGCACTCCTCTCTCTTTCTAAAAACTAGAGTCAAGGAATATATTTAAGAATTTGACAACCCGACCTTTATTTCGGATGGGACTCCTACACCAAATGATGTGAGTTCTAATTGGGACTTCATATTTGGGAGATCTCCTAAATGTTGCTGGGTCTAGTACCGTCAACAAATCCAAAAATGGTGAATCATCCCCCATGGTTTACATCATCATCTTGAATCCTAATAGTTATTATAAAGTTGATTTTGGTTGTACATTTTTTTTTGAGGCCTATTTAGACCTCAAAATTTATATAATGGTTTGCGCTTCAATCTTAGTGGATGTCTGATTAAAACTTGGTGTTTGGTGCCTCCTGCAAGTGGGTGTTTGCATGAATCCAAGAAGTTGCAATTTGGTGCTTGCAACAAATCCATGAAGTCAAGGCTTAATTTGGTGCTTCTAGTAAGTTGATCAGGTGTCAACAGAAGAAGGGAGTTGGTGC
Organism: Pinus albicaulis; assembly: GCA_034641835.2. NCBI lineage: Eukaryota > Viridiplantae > Streptophyta > Pinopsida > Pinales > Pinaceae > Pinus > Pinus albicaulis. The sequence continues at coordinate 67,852,560 of CM076584.1, forward strand.
TTCCTTCTAGTGGGTGATAGAAAATAATTAAATGGATTTGGTGCTTCCTGTGAGTGGTTGCTCACAAACAATTTGATGTAATAAAGTACGATCTTATTTTTACATCAAATAACAAACAATAATGGTGGTTTTTCCTTTTTGGTTTCCACATTAAATCCTTTGTTTTCTCTGTGTTTGATTCTCATGTTCTTGGTGTGTGTGTATGTGTGATGGTTTCCAAGTTTAATGCACATGATATGATAGTGGTTACACACATAATGGTTGAAAATTTTGAACATGAAAACTATAAATTGGCATAAAAGTAAATATTAGTCTATCACCTTTAGCCTAAGCTTTAACATCCATCCATAAGTACCTCATGTACCCATATTGGGCTCTCCGTGTTGGGTGTGGAGCCTAATTATCTTGTTTATTTTGTATCACAGCATTGGACCCCTGTACCCCCACCTGTAATTAAACGCTGCCAAGGGGGTCCAAAGGGGGGCAAATATGAATTTATGGAGGCCCCCCGTGGTGGGGGGTTTCAAGGGTAGCACCCCCGAAGCTAAGAACATATGTAAAATTGCCTTGTAAAAGTATAGTAAATTTCTAGTTAATTTGGGCCGTTCATTAGGTGGATGATCTGACGGTAGAAGTTATGTTTAGTTTAGGGTTTTTTTCCCTAGAAGGAAACCCCTCGCTTTGTATGAGGGTATTGTATTGCAGTTGTATATTGTGTGTGTATTATCGGAGTGAGAAACAGTTAGGGAGACTATGAGAGAGAATAGAGGATATTACAGTTGATATGTTGTAGTTTGTATCTCTTCATTTTATTGGATAATAGAAAGGAAGGACTGGTTGTTCGGGGTGGACGTAGCCCAAACTGGGTGAAGCACGTATATCTATGTTTCTCTGGTTTAATGTGTTTTGTGTGCTTGTGTTTTATGCATATTTTATGTGTTTCATTGCTCTGTAATATTTAATTTTCTAACACTCCCTAGCTTTGATATAAATGATAAAAAATAGTTGTATAATGATGGATTCCTTTTCACATTGAGTATGTAAAAATCATTAATATGAACTCCATGTAAGTGGTGGAAAGCTCAAATTATTGAAAAAATGTTTTTAAATTCCCAGAAAAAATGAAGCAACATATTACAAATGTGTTTCCTCTATCACAAATGTGTTTCCTCTATCAAAATCAAACTTTCCTTAGTGTGAATTTTTTTTCTTACATGATGACCGTAGCCCTATATTTCACTCGTAAAACCTTGAAATCATGTTGAATTCTATAGCATGAGATTTGTATAAATTCATTATCTATCTAAACCTTATCTCTAAAATGTTCCTATGATTTTGTAACTTCATGCTTCAGTTTATTTATAGTGATTCCATTTGTGGAAGCATAGTAAAATGAATTCTAAGTTTTTGGAAAATTAATTATATTTTATACTGAATTATATATTTTTTTCTAGCCAAGTCTTTCTTTAAAGAAATATTTGTGTCGGATTTCTATTTTTTTTTTTTTCAAATTTTACAATATTCTAATAATATTTAGCTAAACGTTTCTCACTCACATACAACTTTGAATTATTATCATTTATAAATATGTTTCTCCTTTTAATTTATTCCTTCAATTACGTGATTTTTATATATTTCAATTGGATTCTTATTACTGCTACTGTCATCTCTCATTTCTTTCTAAACTTCAAAGAATTGGCTTTTATGTTTTTTATGTGTTCTACTTCTTAAATGTCCTTTATAAATTCTACATATGAATTGTCAATTTTAAAGATAAATTAGCAAAAGAGGAACAACATTTTCTTCATTAACTTTATAAATTATTTATCCCAATCTCAAAATTATTATGTGAGTTTTTCTACATTGCATCTTTCTTTTATTCCTATTCTAAAAATTGATTTTTCTATATGTATTTAATTGTTGGAAATTTTCATTTCCATTAAGAACCTAGAATCTTTGTCTTTGTCATGTACTACAAATATAACTTTAAAGTTATCTCATGGATTTTGTGAGAAAGAGATTAAATTTTGTTCTAGCTCATTGATTGTTACAAGATGAGATAAGGATGTAATTTTATATATATTTAGTTTTTTATTGATCTAATTTATCTACATCCTTAGTTTCTAACCATGTCTCTAAAAACTGTGTCACCCATGTATTATGCCAATTTAATTTATCATCAATTTTCATTGAAAATATAATTTAATTTTTCTTTCTTAGTCTCATATTCACGAGAATTGACCTTATTTTCAGATTTATTGAATTTTGGTTGTGAAAGTATGATGCAGGCCTAACTACTAACCCCACCTTAACCCAGTATTATACTCCTTCTAGAGTATATGTTTTGAATTTGTTTAATTCAGATAGGTTCATAAAACCTATTAAACCTTTAAAGATCCACTTTATTCATCATAAAATTCATCGGCGGAAGCTCCCTTCAATACAACCTTTATATTTTCAACCTTTATTATAAGAATTTTAATCTGGGCACTTAAACTTACCTTTCTCTGCCTACACATCACTTCTGTATGCATCCTTTCACATCAACCGACGTTGTTTTATCACATCACAACTCTATTCTCTCTAAATCGCATCACCCTGAATTTTTTCCCTATTGCACTTCGTAGCTCAACCACATCGCAATATCACAAGTTTAACAATATTGCAATGTTTTCTATTTTTCGATTTCACAAATCGCAGTGAATAACTTGTTGCATGTCGCACATCTTAACAAATAGCAATAACAAGGATCGTCTATCATGTGTGATATGAGATCACATCGCATCGCAACTCGATTTCGTATCGTAACCTTAACCAATTAACATGCAATGTATTAACATGTAAATATAAAAATCGCCGATTGCAATGTGCACTAACCATCTTATGGCCAATGCGTAGTAATCTAGATCTTCCATTCTCTCATTGTCATTTCTACGACTTGATCATGACCATCCACTTTCCACTTCATTTCTGTGATAGGATCTTAACCATCCGCCTCTTTCACTTCAGATCTATGATATGATCTCAACCATCCATTCTCCAGCTTCACCCTTGTGATCTAATCTCTGCTATCCATTCAACGTTAACACTTTTGTTATGAAACCTATGGAACTTTGGGGAAAAACACAGTTCTGCCTTCGAAAAATATATTTGTTTTTCCTTCCATCCACAGTGATACCAGTATCACCACAATTACCACCAAATGGATCCATCTGCCATTTCAATAAGGAAATCTCAACTCATATACACTTGCATAAGGATTTCTAAGAAAAATTTTCAACATCGGTTCCACAAAGGAAAAATTTAGAAATTTCATCCATATTGCTCAACATAGAGAAACCTTCTAACTATGAAGATTCAAAATTTAATGAATATTATACTATGTCAATGACTCAATCAGAAATGAATTTCAATTCACCATTCGATAGATAGAAATAAACCTTTAGAAACAGAATTATTCACACAACAAATATATCAAAACCCCATTTCATCATTCTCACTACACACTGTGTGTTTTTATTAATATAATAAAGTATATTTATAAAGGTCAACACTATACTCATAAAATTATTAAATCCTACCTCATAAGGCCCAAACTATTAACTTCAGGCCAAACCCTGATGTTTCAAAATGCTTACCAATATATACAAAAAATAATCATGAATCAATTTCAGTTCAGATCCAACAATCTCTCAATATTTCTTAAAGCTTCTCCCATTTCCATTATTTACTCAACCAAAATCCTATATTATACCTCTATACTTCTAAAATCCTCACTCTTCCTAGGATTACTCACTCATCCCTAAGATCTCTACAACTCACAATATATTCTTCATTAATAAAATTACATTTAAATATCTTTAGAACTCAAACTAAAATTAGGAAAATACAAAAAATAATTAAGGGAACCCACTCCCTTTAGTAAATGTGAGATAAAAATCCTAGGTCTTATAAAACCTAAAGAATGCTCCTACATCATACTCCCCAGGTTGAAATAATTCATTGACTCATATTCATGAGTCTTCCAACATCCTTTCTTGTAAAATTCATTAGACTTTACTTTCCATATCATTGTCTGACCTTTTCCAATTGTAGGTGTATTTGTTGCATTCTCTCCTTCTCCCGGATGCCAAACCTTTTATTGTGGATGTCGTTTTTCTCTATTGTCATGAGCATCTCCACTACATAGTGTTTTGATATTGATATTAAACATAAGAATTTCTTCAATAAACATATATTTTTATACCTTTGTGTGTTGTTGTCTTGTCGTCATCTCAACATAATTGAAATTCAAGTTCATGTATTCTCCACTAGTTCCATTGTCTTGCACCCGACTCTATATTTTTATTTCTGACCCTATCACCAACATGCTCTTTTATTTCCAAACCATTTTCTTTATACTATCCTGCATATCCTTCCATCTCTTCTTTCCTTGTTGACTTCGAAATTTTTTCATAGCTATCACTTCTGTTGTTTTCGTCATCCACTTATCCAATATCTTGAGTGGAATCTTCTCAATTTCAAAAGAACATTGTTCCTTGTTTGACACAATAACATATGACCTCCCCACTATATACCTTCCATCAGCTAATTTTTTTTTAATTATTGAACCTTGTTCAATTGTCTCCATATTCACATTAAATTTAACTAAACTGTTCACCCAAATTTTCATTTGTAAACTCAAGATAAACTATTGACATTCAAATATTCTTTTGATCAAAAACAAAATTTGTTCATGGATTATAATTTCACATCCTCTGTAGTCTTCTTTCTCTTCTGCAATGACTTATGTAAGAGTTATATCAACTCTCTGTCCTCCATTCCGAACTTTTGAATCAACTAATTTCTTTCTCCCATATTCTTGTTTCCATACGTAAAACTGATTTTATGCATATGCAAAACTTGCATACTCCCTCATATTTTTGTTGGAAATACAAAGAGGGGGGGGGGGGGGGTGTTGAATCAATAATCCTTTCAATTAGTATTGTTATTAATATTTCATAGAATTATTTAATCTTCAATTATTATTAGTGTTTGTACAATGATAGCAGTAAACAAAAGGAACATAAATGCACACAATTTTTAAGGTGGAAACCCCTCCAAGACAAAAACCACCTAAATTATTTTCTAATAATTATTTAATATTCAACTCCAATAGAAAAGAAAGCTCCAACTTCCTAGAATCTATAAAATCATTCTTCTCCAGCTACCACTGGATGGATGCTCCAACGCCCGAGATTCTTCAATAATCAACTGAACAGATGCCCCAACACCTTATGAGCTACAACTCACCCTCGCACCACCCTAACACCCTGAATTTTTCACAGGCTTTAAACTATTGGTGACTTCATGCACTAGCCTAGCACCACCCTACCACCCTATAGAAGAATAAAAGAAGAACGGATTCATGTACCAGGGAAAATGGTCCACTTTAAAATGATATAGAATGATGTAGAAGAAGAAGACGCACTAGACCATAACCCCAGCTATGACACACATACCTAATGATGATCCTAGACCTCCCGACACTGCCTCTTCGATTCTTGGTAGATAGACACTTGTACAAATTTTTCAATGATGCTTTTACAATGACTTAGTACAATGATACTTTTACAATGACTGTATGCAGTGTCGCCCATGAGAATACTTCATGTGGTGAACTTCTTGCTATTGTTATAGACCTTTATTGTTGCTCTTGTCATGCTACCTTTTCTCACTCTTTAGAACATTAGATCATGCATTGAGTCTTATCTTGATGGATATATAATACCTGAAAAAATTCTTTAAGGAAACACCCATGACATGATAATAGCAAAGCTTACCTCATCTTGTAGAGCATATGTCAGTGCTAAACCAAAAAAAGATTATAATACAAAGAATCAAATACAATTAAGAGATGAACATGGATACACAGAATATACTTACATGGAGATTACCTCTTCTTCACCTTTATTTGTTTTTTTTCCCTAGAAAGTCTGGTCCTTTGTAGCCCTTGAAATAACATGATCTAGCTATTTCTTGCCTTCTAGGAGCTCGATACTGAATCTGGTTTATCTTTGTTATTTCAGATCCCCAATATGTGATTTTCGGTCTTGTAGTAGTCCTATGAGTCTTATTTCCAATGCCATAGGTCTGACCCAATTTGGATTCTTCAAGATAGTGTTATGCCTAATCTATCACAATGACCTAATTATCGATTGTGAAAACTTGTATGGCAAGCCACTTGTCATTTTTTCCTCATTCAACTCTTAAATTGATACATAGAAAAGTAAAGTCTGTGCATTATCTGTGACTTTAAAAAAAATTCCAATCGGATACTCAGAGAGAGAGTTATGACAATTTTCCCAAGGTTGCCTCTTTGAGATGAAGTTCAAGAGCCTACAAAAACTCTAACTTCCATATATCATATCTCCGAAAATAGTGCGCATCATGATCTGAAATTTTTATAGGTGCTTCCTCAGGATTTCATATTCACCTCATAAACATTTCAAATTTTCCTCATGAACATTTAATATTTTGAACCTATTATCACCAAAATCGCACTTGATTGGTTGCTGATCAGATAATTTCAGTGTAATTGTTTCAAACCACTTCCAACTAAAGGTTAGCCTCTTCAGTTTGAGAGGGCTCTCTCACAGGTAATTTATGATATCGGTTAATGATAAATATATATGTATAGCTCTATGAATTATGTATTGGTTTTGTATGTTTGCACGTTGAAAATATGAAGGATTTCTACCATTGGGCTTATGGAGTCAACAAATCAGTAGGCTCAGTGGCAAGGTTTCTTGACATGGAAGCTGAGGCAGATAGGGGTCTTTAACAAAGAAAATTCACTCATAGAACATAGGTCAACATAGTCATTTAACTACTAAGGAAGTTAGATCATAGAGTTATGAATTCTAAGTAATAGAAATGAAATCTAATACTAGTGGTTCAAAGGCAATTCACTCATAAAACATAGAAAAACACAGTCATCTTATTACTAAAAGAAGTTAGATCATAGAGTTATGAATTTTGAGTAATAGCAATGAAATATACTGCAAGTAGTAAAACATAAGATGTAGATCAATAAAGCATTAAAAAACCCATGAGAATATCAGGTCTATCAAGAAGAAAACCACTCTGCATTACTGAAAACAGTCAATTACATAAAGCTGCAGTTTTGCCAAAAAGTCACCAACCGCTGGAAAATTTGACCCTCTGCCCTTTAGTAGGCTTGTTACATCATGAGATGATCTACCTCTTGGCTAGATTCATTGACTTTTTTCCTAATGAAAACTTTCATAACCATAAAACATTTATTTAATGAGAAAATTACAACTATCCTACTTGACAGTCCTTTTCCTAATAAGAATTAAAATGTTAATTATTATAATAACAACCTTATCTCCTAAAAAATTACATATTTGACAAATATGTCTTCACATATTTGAATTGGGTCTGATAGGACTCATCACTACATGACCTCTTAATTTACCTCCTCTATACTAGAAACAAACCCTATTTTTTAGGAAAACTAGTCTTCATCTTCAACAAATGGTTTGGCTAGTAGTTTGTCTTCATTTCATGGTCTTTAAGTCTTGAATAACTGCTATCATGGTCCTTTAACACTTGTAGCACTACAAAAATTCCTTTTTCCATCATCCTTTTTTATTCTTTATTTCTTCATGGTGTTCATTATGCCTTGATACATTTCCCATACAAATTTCACCTCTTGAAAGCTCCCAAAACTGGTTCAAAAAGAAAAAATAAAGCTATAGCATTTTCATAGCATTTTGATGTTCTTCAAGCCTAGGCACAGTATGAAACTACTGAAAATAGTCAAAATTGTAGAATTTTGTGTAGTTTGAAAAATATACCTTATAAGTGCCAAAACCTTGATTCTAACATGCCATTAGCCTTCAATATCATAATCTAGCTCACATCATGATTCTTGAGGCATTTCTTCCTCATCTATGATGGGTTCAGCTAGTGGCTCTTCAAGCACTATCATTTTTAGGCCTTTTTTCTCCAACTCCTCATGAATTAGTTTCAAGCTATTCTTGGAGGTCTTTGACTTGGTCTTCAACATGCCATGAATCCCTAGACATGTTATAGACCTCATCAAACTAATGAGGAACACAATCCATCTTGCCTTTCATATTTAAAACCACTTTGCAGATTTTTCCTGTTTTTTCTGAAAACTAGGTCTTAGAACAGAGCTTATATCTTCGAATACATGATGTATTTTTCAAAATTGGAGGAGATTTTTGTTAATAAGGATGTTCAGAAGTAAAAAATCTCTTGGTGTTTTGAAAACCAACTCCATCTATACAGAAATTGCATTTGAAAAACATGTGTAAAATAGAAAAACTATGTTTTCTGAAAATAGGGCTCAAAGAAATTCGTGTATCACCCAATTTGTATCACCTTTGAGAAAAGTGAAAGAGGTTATTGTGGTTTGGTATGTGATTGAAAATAAACTCTCTCAAGTTCTTAAAATACTTCTTTGTTTTCCCAGAAACCTCCCTTTAATTTGACTGCTCAAAGTAAAAAAATAGAGAAATGCTTCAGATTCGCTACGAAACTTTCTGCAGTTTCGTAGTGTTTTCTGCCTATTTTACATTGAATTCGCTACAAAATTAGGGATTCTTGTCTAAAATGACCTTTTTGGATTTAAATTCTTATGAAATGAAAACTGACAACAAATTTTGACTGATGAGACATGATGTGACCTATATGGAGGTGATTCATAGATGAAATGAGGGTGGTCTTGAAACTTAGGATAAGTTAAATATGAAAAAGGGAGATTTCCTATGCCAATTTTAAAAAAGATTTAAGGAGTCATTAAATTTTTGAGGATTGAACCATATTACCATGTCAAGTAATTACTTACAAAATTATGATTGATAACATAACCTTCGTAGAAAAAACATTTATAGCGAAAATTCCACGATGACATGTTTCAAGTAGCGAAATCCCTACATGAGGAGGATATGAGGATCACAATTTATATAAATGCTTAGGTTGAGAGGGAATTGAACAAGTGAACGTGGGAGGGATTTTAGGAGCCTAAAAAATATTAATTATTCATTGTTCAATGACCACAACCAATTATTAGTGTCATGCCACAACCCCATGGGGTTTTAGCCCACTAAATAGGGTTACTAACTTCAAACATGAATATCTCTCAAACCGGGAATAATTACGTGGTGTTCCATATATCAACAGAAACATCTCAACAAGTAGAAACCATAAAAAATATCCTTGACTCAGAATAAAGGTTTGGTAGGTCAAAATTCCCATGCAAGATCAGGGTAGCACTTGGTGCTTCTTGGGTTGACATCAATGACAACCGCTGATCAACAATATCCCCTTTTGGCATTGATGGAAACACAAATTAATCCCCCTGCGATCATGACACCTCTTCCTGCAACATTATCTCCCCCTTTCACATCAATGGAAAAGGGTAACTCTGCCTGACACACAACCATCTTGCGGATCTATACACACTTCCACTTCCCCTTTATATTTTGAATAAGGAAAATCTAATGAGAACTTGGGAGAATACCAAGCTTTTGGCGAAGATATTCAAATGATTCAGGAGGTAAATTTTTAGTGAATATATCTGCAATTTTTTCTTTTGTACCAACATATTCAAGTTTGATATTATTTTCAGTGACTTGTTCTCTAACAAAATGATATTTGATCGGAATGTGTTTTGTTTTTTAATGCATGACAGGATTCTTGGAGATGTTGATGGCCCTCGTGTTATCACAGAAGATGAAGATCTTGCAAATTTTGTTTCATCCAAAGTACTTGAGTACAATAAGTTGTCACTGCATTGTATTCTACTTCCGTTGTAGATAACGAGATTGAGGTTTGGTTTTTGCTCAACCATGATACAAGACAACCACCTAGATAGAATGATGCTCCACTAGTACTCTTACGATAATCAACAACTCCTGCCCAATTTGCATCTGTATAGGCTTGAATAATGAGATTCTTACCCTTGGGATACCACAAGCCATATTCTGTTGTGCCCTTTAGATATCAAATAATTACTTTGATGAAAATAATATGTGATTCTTTTGGTGTTGCTTGGAATCTTACTATTTGTCCAACTGCTTGAATAAAATATTTCCTGGAGGCCGTTACATATGGAAGACTACCAATCATAGATTTGTACAACCTCCGATCCACATCCTTAGATGAGTTTTCTATGCTCAATTCGCAAACTATTACCATCGGAGTAGAGACGGGTTTGAAATATTCCATTTTGAATTTTTTTAGCATTTCCTTGATGTACTTGGCTTGACATATAAATATTCCTTTCTCTTGTTGAGATATTTGAAGCCATAAGAAGTATGTTAGCTCAACAAGTAAAGGCATATCTAATTCACTTTGCATTGTTGTGGAAAAGTTCTTACTTAGTTGATCATCATTTCTACAAAATTTTATATCATCCACATATACCTCAACGATTGTTAAATTATCTTTATCTATTTGTAGATAAATATTTCTATCAGTAGTACCTTTCTTGAACCCTTGATGAAATATATATCCATCAAGATGAGAATATGATGCTCTGGGAGCCTGCTTGAGACCATAAAGAGCCTTATTTAACTTGCAAACATAGTCTTCTTTTTTTGAAAGTAGAAAACCTTCAGGTTGTTTGATATAAACTTCTTCTTCTAATTCGCCATTGAGAAATGTTGACTTAACATCCATTTGGTAAGACTTTGATTTTTCTTGAACATGCATAGGTGAGAAACATTCGGATGGATTCCATTCTGGCAACCGGTGCAAATTTTTCATCAAAATCAATTCCTTCCACTTGTGCATAGACTCTGCAAACCAATCTTGATTTATTTTTGATAACCTTTCCATCTTCATTTAATTTGTTCATTAACACCCATTTAGTCGCAATGACATTTTTATCTTTTGGTCATGAAAATAATTTCTAGGTGTCATTCTTCTTGATTTGATCAAATTCCTTATTTATAGCTGCTACCCAATGTTCATTCTGGTTGGCTTCCTCAAAATTACTAAGCTCAAAGGTTGTTAGAAAAGCAATGTGAGCTTGTTGTGATTAATGAAGTTGTCAACCTTCATTTATGTCACCAATGATTTGATTTGATGGATGGTTCTTTTGAATCCAATATTTTGTTCTCTTTGGAGGGGATTCTTATTTTTGTTATGGTATATCTTGATGATCATTATTTACTTCTTCTTGTTTGATAGTTGCTTCTAGTTCTAGAATTTTCTCTGTGACTTTTTTAGCCTCTGTCTCAAGTTTCAGATATTCTACATCCTCATCACTATTTGTCAGAACACCATATTTGTCAAATGTAACATTTATTCTCTCCACTATCTATTTTCATCTTAGATTATAACATTTATAGGCCTTTATTTTGCATGAGTAACCAACAAATATACCTTCGTCAACACGTGATTCAAACTTACCCAACTTTTGATCTTCTCTTTTGATATAATATTTTCTTTCAAAGATTCTGAAATATTTTACATTAGCTGTTTTTCCTTTCCATAATTGATATTGGGTCTTTTTGCAATTATTTTTGAGAATACTTCAATTGATAATGAATTCTGTCGTATCAATTTCTTTAACCCAGAATTTTCCATCCAATTTGGAGTCCTTCAATATTGCTCTACCCATTTCCTGTACAATTCTGTTCTTTCTTTCAGCAACTCCATTTTGCTGAGGTGTTTGTGCTATTAAAAATTGTCTTTTTATTCCATTTTTGTCACAGTATTGCTGAAATAGTTTGGAAGTGAATTCTCCACCATTATCTGATCGTAGACATTTTATTTTCAAATCAGTTTCATTTTCGACCAACTCCTTGTAAATCTTCAAGTACTCAAATGCGTCATATCTTTTCTTTGGGAAACTGACTGTTGTCATCCTAGTATAGTCATCTATCATCAACATGAAATATAACTCTCCATATAAGTATTTTGTTCTCACAAGACCACATAGATGATTATGCATCAATTCCAATGGATGTGATGCAAAGTGTTCTTTTGTTTTAATTTCGATTTTTTTCTACTTGTCATGGCGACATGCCTCACATAGTTTGTTGAAATTTTTTGAGATTTTCGGCATTCTTCATACTTCTTCCATTTTTCTTATCCTAACAAGATTTTTAAAGTTTATGTGACCCACTCGTTTGTTCCATAACAATATTTCATCTTCTTTTTCTTGTAGACATACTTTAGTTGCTTCATCTAGAACATATATGTTTCTTGGAGCTCGACTTGTTGTAGCCACAATTTTACCATACCTTCCTTTCCTTATTTCACATTTTATGGAGTTGAATAGCATTGTGTGTCCTTGATCACACGTTTTCCCAACACTGAGAATATTGCAATTCATGTTTTCAACCAATAGAACATTCTTGGCTAGAAAATATTACTTCCGAGAGTGATGATACCTGATCCTATAACATTTGAAGATTCCTCATTTCCGAAGGATATGGTTCCATCCTTCTTTTCTTTCGAAGATACAAATTTCTTTGTATTTGAAATCATATGTGTTGAGCAACCACTATCAACATACCACACATCATTGTTGTTTTGAGCCTTCAGAGCGAGAGAAAAATTATCAGTCTTCTTCTACTTCCATGTTCATTCGTTCTGTGGCTTCGAAGATTCTTCTAGATGATTTTCAAGTCTGCAGTCTCTGGCTATGTGTCTAAATTCTCAAAATTTGTAACATTCGATATTATTTCTTAAATGTTCAAATATATTGACATTTCGTTGAGCCCTACAAGGTTCATATTTGAAAGATCTCTTGGAATTGTATTGGTTCCTAGGGTATGTGCGGCATTCTACAGCTTTATGACCAAATTTTCCACATGAGTAACAGCAGCCATGGAAAATATGTTGGTACGTAGATGGAAATATTCATCGACGAATTGTCTTCCGAGGTTTTTCTTATGAATCTTGTTCTATGAAGTCAACATGCATGTCAGATATCATAGGTTCATTTTCTTTTGTTGTAGAAGGTCCTGCTTCTTCTTCTTTGTAACCGAGGCCAGTTCTCTCATTGTAATATCGTTGATTGTTGATGAGTTTTTCCAATTCCCTTGATTTTTTGGCATAGTTTTGGATAGTTTTTCCCTTCTTCACTTCCTTATGCAACGAGACTTCTTCGGCTTCTGATTCTTCCCTTTCTTGGTTGCTTTCTTCGAACTTATTTTGACGTGACTCTTCAATACATTTGTGATCTTCAACTTCAATTTTGAGGCCTTGAAATTGTTCTTCTAGAGTATTGGAATGGATATTCTCATGCTTGAGCTCTTTTATAAGCCTGATTTCCTCCTTAGAAAATTATTCTTATGTCAACCCTTCTTCTTTATTGTTTGATACCTCTTGTTTATTGTGCTTGGCCATAAACAATACTCTCTCATTGGCTTCTTCTTCACTATCACTGTAGCGTTCTAATAACCTTTCGTATAATAGTATTCTCATCAACATGCTATCCCAATCCTTCCAGAGTGTTGGTTATTTCATCAACGTGTTGGAAGTATGCAAGAAAGTTGCAATCTTCTTTCATTCTGAGTTGCTCAATTTTTTCTCTGTAGATTTGAAGCTTTGCTTCTTTGACATTTGAGTTACCTGCATATATATTCTCAAGTTTGTCCCATAAATTTGTGGCAGTTTTACAACCCAACACCTTATGATAAGCAAATTAAATAAGTCCACTGATAATAATATTCTTTGCATTTGCATCATTTACCAAATTCTTCTCACCTTGTTCATCCGCGGTTGGTGTAAAGACATTTTGAACAGTGTCCCATACTACGTAACCTTGCGCTAAGAGATAGACCTCCATTCTTCCTTTCTAGAGTGCATAATTATTTTCATTGAACAAAGGTACACCATTCTTGGTATGCTCCATGACCTCCTTCCATCTGTTAAACTGCTAATGAAGGAACCAAGTTGTGATACCAATTCTTGGAAATACTAAGAGGGGGGGTGAATCAGTATTCCTTTCAATTAGTATTATTATTAATCTTTCATAGCATTAGTTAATCTTCAATTATGATCAGTGTTTGTACAATGATAACAGTAAACAAAAGGAACACAAATGCACACAGTTTTTATGGTGGAAACCCCCTCCGGGACAAAAACCACCTAAATGATTTTTTAAAAATTCTTTAATATTCAACTCCAATTAAAAAGAAATCTCCAACTTCCTAGAATCTAGAAAAGAATACTTCTTCAGCTCCCACTGGATGGGCACTCCAATGCTCGAGATTATTCGGTGGCCAATTGAACAGATGCCCCAACACACAATGAGCTACAACACACCCTAGCACCACCCCACCACACAGAATTTTCACAGGCTTGAACCTATTGGTGACTTCATGCACTAGCCCTTACCAGGGAAAATAAAAGAAGAATGGACTCTCATACTAGGGAAAATGGTCCACTTTACAATGATATAGAATGATGTAGAAGAAGAAGACACACTAGACCATAACCCCAAATACGACACAAATACCTAATGATGATCCTAGACCTCCCGACATTGCCTCTTCAATTATTGGCAGATAGATACTTGTACACATTTTACAATGATGATTTTACAATGACTCAATACAATGATACCTTTACAATGACCATATGTAGTGCCTCCCACGTGAAGACTTCATGTGGTGAAATTCTTGTTATTGTTCTACACCTTCATTGTTACTCTTGTCATGCTATCCTTTCTCACTCTTAAGAACATTAGATCATGCATTGAGTCTTATCTTGATGGATATATAATGCCTACAAAAATTCTTCAAGGAAATACTCATGACATGATAATAGCAAAACTTATCTCATCCTGCAGAGCATATGTCAGTGCTAAACAAAAAAAAATTATAATACAAAGAACCTAATGCAATTAAGATATGAAAATGCATAGAAAAAATATACTTACCTGGTGCTTACCTCTATTTCACCTTGATTTTTTTTGCTTCCCTGGAAATTCTGGTCCTTTGTCGCCCTTGACAGCACATGATCTAGCTTTTTCTTGCCTTCAAGGAGCTCGATATTGAATCTGGCTTATCTTTGTCATTTCACATCCCAGTATGTGATTTTTGGTCCTATAGTAGTCCTCTAAGTCTTCTTTCCAATTCCATAGATCTGACCTAATTTTAATTCTCCAAGACAAAGTTATGCCCAATGTCTCACAATGACCTAATTATGGATTAGTTCAGTAAATCAAACTTGTACGGTGTGCCACATGTCATTGTTTCGTCATTAAACTCTAAAATTGATACAAAAAACACTAAATTCCATGCACTATCCACCATGTTTTACGTAATTCCAATCTGATACTCATAGAGAGAGTTATGACGATTTTCCCAATGTCACCTATTTGAGATGAAGTTCAGGAGCGTGCAAAAACCCTAAATTCCACAGATCATATCTCCGAAAATGTTGTGCCCCATGATTTGAAATTTTTAGAGGAGCTTCCTCAGGATTTTGGCTTCGCTGCATAAAATGTTCAGCTTCTTAACCTTTGTATAAAAAAAAATATAGTGAAAATTCCACGATGACTTGTTTAAAGTGGCAAAATCCCTACATGAGGAGGATACGAAGATCACAATTTATATAAATGCTTAGGCTGAGAGAGAATTAAAGAAGTGAACATGGGAGGGATTTTAGGAGCTTAAAAATTATTAATTATTGACTATTCAATGACCACAACCAGTTATTATTGTCATGCCACAACCCCATGGGGTTTTAGCTCACTAACTGGGATTACTAGCTTCAAACATGAATATCTCTCAAACCGGGAAGAATTACATGGCGTGCCATATATCAATGGAACCATCTCGACAATTAGAAACCATAAAAAATATCCTTGAATCAAAATATTGTAATTTGGTAGGTCAAAATTCCCCTGCAAGATCGGGGTAGCCCTTGTTGCTGCTTGGGTTGACATAAATGACAACCACTGATCAACAATTTTCATAAACAAATATATCTCGAAGAGAAGTTTGTCTTTCATCTTGAAAAACACACTCAACAGTTAATAATTCAAAATCAGAAAACATATTAAATTCTTCTCCATATTTTTCCTCATTAACTCTACTCCAAGTTTTCTCCAATTTTTCATCCCCTTGATGTGCATATGACATGTCCAACTTGTCATATCCTCCTTCATATTGTATTTTTTTGGAAAATTCTTCTCTGTTCTTCTCTTTGGCCTTCCTTCCTTTCATATTTCTTTTAATTCTTCCGTTTTCTTCCTTACAAATCTTTAAGCCACTAAGTTTCTTCTTCCATTCCTCTTTCTTTTCAGTCAAAATCACAATATACAACAGATTTTCCATTCCACTATAAAGGCCGTTTTATAACAGTAAAATTATTGTTAACACCATGAATATCACATTCCATTGAACCCCTTTGCTTCTTACTCCAAATAACATTGTCTTCAATTTTATGCTGTGCATTAGCTTCTGCCAACCTATTCTTAAGTTCCTGACTCTCCTCCTTTCCTTTCTTCTTCATAGAATTTACTAGATTAACTATACCTCCTTGGACTGAATTATCCTTATAAATTTATTTTCTACCATATTCCACAATGCAATATTTATTAAGGTCCCTTTCCATTGATGCTCCATTATGTCCTTTCAAGATAATTTCTTGCCCATCAACTATCAATACAGGTTCATAATTTTTGAATAAAATTTGAAGAGATAATCCCATTACCTCAAATGTTTGCACTGTACATATGCTCTTGTTTAATCATGTCATAAAGCTATCTTCACACTTATTTTCTACTTCTTTGTTTGCAATCTGTAATTTCCTTTTGTCTTCAGACTATCTACCATCATTTTTCCAAGTCTTACTAGATTCATAATTTTCAGCTTCCATAGTAGTCTTCAACAGTTGTCCATCTTCAATGTCTTTGAAAACATGTTCAATTAAGAATTTTTATATTACAACCATATCTTCTAATAGATTTATTTCTTCATCATAATGCATAAATACATCTTCTAAAGGTTTTTCATCACCTGCATACATACAGAAAACATTTGTTTCAAAAATACATAAAACTTCTCTTCCTTTGATGTCTCAATCATCACATCTCTCAGCTGATCCAAACATGTCCAACAGTTCAGAAAATCATCAATAATTCCTTCCTCAGCAAGGTAAATTTCTTTCTCAGGTATACAATATCCATATTTCACCTTTAACTCAGTTGATCTAGTTTATTCTCTTAATATTATGTACATTCTCCTCTTTATCTGTTTCCCCAACAACTTCCATTTTATCTTCTTTATTTTCATAGTCCAACCATACCTTTGGCCCCTTTCACAGTCTTCAAGCAACATTATTATTAAATCAATACTTTATTTCAATTCAAAAACGTCTTTTTCAAGTACCTCTTGGCTCATCTTCTTTCCCTTGCCATTTTCCTTGGCATATTTCTTTCTTTTGTTGTGGCTTCTATCATGACCCATAATAGTCATATTGACTTCTATATGTGGACTCCCTTTTCCCACTGTGAGCTTACAATAATCCTCCCTCATTTCTTTATAACAAGTATTTACTTGTCACTTACACCAAGTCATCATCTTGGTATATTTATTTTCTGCAACAAAACCTCTTTTAAGCACTCCTGCTCCTCAGCTTCCAACGTTGTCAAGATTTTGTAATCAATTCTCACCTTCCCCTATCTCTGTTTTGAGAACTATGTTATTCTGTTCTTTTTTAAAACAATCTCCTTTGCTTAATTTGCCACTAACACAACTTCTCTCCCTTTACACAGTCTGATGTTGTGTGTTGCGTGTTATCATTCTCTTCACTATGAAAATAATTCAAATTAGACCAAATATAAAAATATAACTCATACCTGAGAGATATTCCAATGATCTTATATCCTAAAGCTTTCATTGGCTTGGAAAATAAACATGTTTCTTTACATTTCACTATCTACAATTAAGTTCTTATTCCAACTAATTTTCTTTTCCTTCTGAGAACATCCATGTTCTATTCATTTCCTTACAGCATCTCTTATTGCAATTTCTTCACTTTCTCCCTTCTCCCTTTTCACAACTACCTGGATGAAATTTATTGTTACTAATTACATTAACATATATATATATATATATATATATATATATATATATATATATATATATATATATATATATATATATATCATTAAAGTTTTTTTTTAAACTTACAAGATCCTTCCTTGATCTTGTCTTCCTCAAACCTCTTTCCGCAGTCTTTCTTGAATGAAATGGATGAAGTCTTCATTACATGCAACATTTTAGGATTCTTATCTGCATAAAATATATTGTGTTCTAATATCCCAATGACCAATTCCTTTCAGACCATAACCCCCTGTATCTGGAGCTATTACCAATGCAAATCATACACATACTAAGAATAAAATTCAATCTTTGATTAAAAACCCCAAGGAGGACTAGTCTCGCTCTGATACCAAAAACAATGCAGGGCTAACTACCAACCCCGCCTTAACCTAGTATTATACTCCTTCTAGATATATGTTCTAAATTTGTTCAATCAAGATAGGTACATAAAACCTATTAACCATTTATAGACCCACTTTATTCATCATAAAATTCATTGGCAGAATCTCCCTTCAATACAACCTTTATCTTTTCAACCTTTATTATAAGCACTTTAACCTTAGCTCTTCAACTTAGCTTTCTTCGCCTATACATCATTTATGGATGTGTCCTTTCACATTAACCGAGGCAGTTTTATCACATCGCAACTCTATTCTTTCTAAATCGCATCACCATGACTTTCTGCCCTATCGCACTTCACAGCGCAATTGCATTGCAATATCACAACTTTAACCATATTGCAATGTTTACAATTTTGTGATTTCAAAAATTGCAGCAAATAACTTATCACATGTCACACCTCTTAACAAATATAAATAGCAAGGATCCTCTATCATGTGTGATATGTGATCACACCGCATTGCAACTTCACTTCTTATCGCATCACAACTTAAACCAATTAACTTGTGATGTATTGACATGTAAATATAAAAATCACTGATTGTGATGTGTGTTGACTATCTTATGGCCAATGTGATGTAATCTGGTTTTTCCATTCTTTCACTGTCATTTCTGCAACTTGATCACGACCGTCCACCTTCCACTTAATTTTTTCTATAGGATCTTAACCATCCACCAATTTCACTTCAGGTCTGCGATATAATCTCAACCATCCATTCTCCAGCTTCACCCTTGCAATCTAATCTCGACCATGCATTCACCCTTTACACTTTTTTTTTGAAACCTCTGGAACTTTGGGGAAAAACACAGTTCTACCTTCGGAAAATATAGTTGTTTTTCATTTCGTCCATAGTAATACCACTGAAATTACTACCAAATGGATCCATATGCCATTTCAATAAGGAAATATCAACTCATATGCACCTGCACACAGATTTCTAAGAACACTTCTAAACACTGATTCCACAAAGGAAAGCTTCAGAAATTTCATTAATATCGCTCAACACAGAGAAACATTCTAACTACACAGATTCACAATTTAATTCACCATTGGACAGATAGAAATAAACCTTTCGAAATAGAGTTATTTACACAACACAGATATCAAAGCCCCATTTCATCATTCTCACTACATGCTGTGTTTTTTTTATTAATATAACAAATTATATTTACAAACGCTAATTCTATACTCGTAAAACTATTAAATCCTGCCTCATAAGGCCCAAACTATTAAATTCGGGCCAAACCTTGATGTTTCAAAATGCTTACCAATATATACAAAAAAGGATTCATGAACCAATTTCAGTTCAGATCCAACAATCTCTCAATATTTCGTAAAGCTTCTCCCAATTCCTTAATTTAATCAACTAAAATCCTATATTAGACCTCTAGACTCCTAAAATCCCCACTCTTCCTAGGATTACTCACTCATCCCTAAGATCTCTACAACTCACAAGATATTATTCATTACTCATATTACATTTTAATCTCTTTAGAACTCAAACTAAACTTAGGAAAATAAACAAAATAATTAAGGGAACCCACTCCCTTTAGTAAATGTGAAATAAAACTCCTAGGCCTTATAAACATTGAAGAATGCTCTTGCATCAAAGTACCATGCTTGGGTGCCCTTATGAGAATTTATTATTGATATTAAGGTAAATTTTCTAGATCCATTTTGATAAGTCTAAGTAATTAACTTCTCTTTGAAATTTCCATCCAACTTCATTTTTAGACTCATCTCTATGAAATTACTCAATTCTTTCGTAGAAACTAAAACGTCTTCTAAGATTGATTCTCACTGAATTCATTTTTAAATAACTTTATGAGGTGGACCTTTAACGTGACCATTTAGGTTCTTGATATGGCTAACATTTTAGAGAAAGGTCCATTCACATTCTTCATTTTTCACGATTCTTTTATGAATTAAATGTAGGTACTCATCTCATCTATTTTGATAGTGTTTTATAAACATCTTTTTACATTGCATCATTTTTTTATATACTTTATTTGCAATAAAAATGATGATACAATTCTTTCCTATTGAAAATTTTGTAGATTGGGAGATACTCCAATAAGTTATGAGTATGTGAATTCTGAGGATTAGACTAACCAAGTCAGTGGGTTTTGGACCTGAATTTGTGGGCCTAGAACCCAAATAAACTATTTCTTTATTCTAATTATTGTGGAGGGAACCTTTAATGGACAAAAATGGATCCTATGATAACATTAGTGAGTCTGTAAATATGTGAAACCTATGGAAAGGCCATTCAAAAGTGAAAAATCAATTCTTGTGATAATTCAAGGCTAAAGAGTCGTAAAGCCTAAGGAGATAAATGGAACAAGGAAGAATATTACCTTCAAGAAGACCAAGTTTAATTTGTGGAGAAACATATTTACTCTATGGTCAAGGAATGACTAATCTATGTGTTCATTGGATGGAGAATCCATCTACATCATAAAATAAGGTTTCTCCAAGCTCCTTTCTATGAGGTTAGAGGGTCCACGACTAGTAAAGGAGGTTTATTGTGTTATGTTTTAAGCTAATATGGAAATTGAAAATCATAGTTAGGGCTGGCCCCAGCCCTAAGAGTAGGGCCGAAGCTTACCTAGACAGGTTGAGACCATCAAGCAAGAATAAAATGCTGATAAAGGAGTCTTTATGGAGGGCCAAGTACCCTAAACCGAAAAAAAAATTACTGTAAGGTTAAACTAGGCTTGGTTGTGCGGTGAGATTTGGCACTATTGCTAATAGGCTTAAATAAGAAGTCAGATGGAGGAATAACGACACAATAACAGCTTTGAACATTGGTTATGCAGTGAATTTGAAGCATGAAATTAACTCAGAGAATTTTTTTGTATATAGGAAGAAAGGAACTTTTCTCGATGTTTTTTAGAGGAAACGGACTACCAAGTACATCAAGGGCAAGATGATAGAAAGGGTTGAAAGAAAGATACTTTTACAACAAGCAAGTCAAGTATTTTTTCTTTGTTGTTTTGGGAATATTGAAAGTCAAAGGGAACTTTCCTTAAGCCCTAGTTGTATATTATTGTCTATTGTGTCTTGTATAAGGGTGTAAAGGGCCATGATAACTGGTATGGAAGCATTTTGATTGTTTTATTGAAGGACAAATAATAACAAATTTTGGGCCTATAATACATTTGTACTTCTTTGCTTCGTTTTTGTTATATTTTCGATATGAAAATTTGTTTTAGTTGAACACTCCTAATGTCTTTGTGTACTATTATAGCCATAAACAAGATGTGCGATGCAAGGAAAAATCAACATTTCTTTAACTATTTCTTTAATCAAGTTCTTCGTATTCAAGTGACAAGTTTCTTTATCCTTGCAAAATTTCTTGAACACCAAACTATGCATCCTTGTTTTCTAGTCTTATGGTTTAAGATTTGTATGATGAATGTATGAGTATTGATTAGAACTCGATCATGGACCTAAGTGATAGCTCAAATTTCAAAGTGTTCGAAAGTGTATCGAAACTGAGCTACAGATAGATCTCATCTTCCTGATTCTGGCGTCGTGAATGATTCGAAAAACCGACACCGTATGAAGAAGTTATTGCAGTTTGAAAAATATAGTAAACTGCGAAATTTGGACTTTGACCAAGTTTGACTTGGAATTTTGGGAAGTAAAAAAATAATATTCGAGGGAATATTCTAGGAATATTCCTCAAAATATTCCCCAAAATATTCCCCAAAATATTATGTTTGGAGTAATTAGGTCTTGACAAGTGTCAACATGTGATTTGGCAATTGGTTGACTTTATTTGAAGGTTGGCGAATGAATGGGCGACACGTGGCTAGCCCTGAGGCCACCACGTGTCCTTGGAACGATAGTGCAAAATTGGTTTTGGACTCGGCTGGAGTCGAACACGGGACATCCCCGCTCGCAGCTCCGAACCTTACTAACCTGCCTACAATTGTTTCTTAACAACATATGGACAATGATTGTATTTATTGTGTAATGGGGTTCCATTTTAGGGAGCGAAGGAGCCAACCCCTCCCATGTGGCTATGACTCCCAAGACAAGGAGCCTAACATGAAGTCGTCGGTGGTTAATATTTGTGGTCACATTTTATTACAAACAACCACGACATAAACATTAAACGCCCTGTTTATATGCAATAGTCTCTGCAAACATTAAATTTGACAACTTATCACATATAACAGTTACTTTGATAGTTCTCCACGTGGTTAGCGCTCAACCCGGAGTTAACATAACTCTATTGTGGTCTATGTTATGGGTTTCGTCAACCGTTTGTTAACTGTGGAGTTTTGGAGGTCATGTGCCTACCCAAAAAATTTAATGATGCGATTTTCTCAACAGTTAGACTGGCGAAGCTTTTGGAGCGCGCCCAAGTTTAGGGTGGTTTTCCAAATTTAACTGCAGATAAGTGGAGTTCCCCAAATTTAGTGGAGCTAATTTAGGGGACGCTGCACAAAAACTATTCAGGCTCTATCTAGAGCTATATTTGCCCAATTTTGGAGTTCCAATAGTAAATTTCAACTATATTCAACATTCCAGACTCAATGGAGTGGGTTTCAGATCCATTAGAGAACTTTTAAGCAGGTATTTTCTTTAGTGAATTTCAAGGAGCCACTAGGGGCACCATGGGCTAGCAGTAGTTTGAGGCCTAGCTAGGGGAGCTAGAGGACTTATTCAAAAATACAGTAGTCAATTTTGGATGCTTCATATTTTTTGAAACTAATGGTGTGGTTCTCAGATCCTGTATAGGACTTTTGAAGATCGAGATACTTCAGTGAAGTTCCAGGGGCCACCAGTGCCCACTTTTTCCAGTAGCAATTCAGGGACTTGCTAGGGCAGCTAGGGGCCTTATGCAGCAAAGAAATAGTCATTTTAAAATTTAATCAGTATTCTGAATCCGTTGACATAGGTTGTAGAAGCTTTTTAGGACTTCTAGACGTAGATAACCCATCAAAGAAGTTTTTAGTGACCCTAGTGCCAAGGGGTGCCACCAGGTGTTGGAGGTGAAACTAAAGCATCTGGAGGCCAATTTCAGTGAACCAATAGTCTATTTTAAATCTTTTTGGCATTATGAATCCAAGGAAGGGATTTTTAGAGCCATTTTAAGACTTCTAGAGCTCAAGAAGCTACAGTGAAGTTTTTTGCAGCCTAGGGAAAACAGTGGAGGAAGGCCTAGTTTGGGAATGCAGTGCTCGTTCTGAGCAAATGATCAGCCTATATTTGGTTTCTGATGTGTGCTAGAGACAATAGGTGATTTTTTAGGGACATAAAAATAATTATGAATGAGTTAGTGCCATGGATAAGATTAGGGTAGCTAAGAGCACCGACAAAAGGAATCAAGTCTAAGGGAGAATAGATTTGTTTGCAGAGTGATGAAAACCATGAAAGTGATATAGATGGTATTATAAGCCCTTTGGTTCACTTCAATAACCATTGGAGTTCATTTTGGAGCTGTTGAAAGAAACTTTACCATAATCCCAAAGAGCCAAGTCCAGATGACAAAATCTCAAGGAGACGTAGCCCCACGATATTCGGGTGAACTTCTAGATTTATTTTATTGTTATATGTGTATTTTTATTTGTTGCATTATATTGTTGTCACACATGTTTAATTTTAGAAAAAAAATGGACTTAATACACTTAAATAGTTAAAAATCATACACCTCTATCAAGTATAAAATTATGGAAATGTCAACTATAAGATAGATATTTTATTTGTTTAACTAAGTGGGAGGTTCTTGAAAATCATAACAACTTATCCAACCCATTTTCAGATTAGGTTGATATTGCAGCACTTGGTTTCTTTATTGACATACCAATAGCTTGCTTATTTGACTTGAAAGGTGTTTAAACAATGCAAAGGATTTGATTGTTTGCAAACTGATTGTTGCTTGAGCTTGATAGAGGTGAAGGGAAAGCTACTGATAGATAAGTCCAGGAGAGGAAAATAAGGAAGAAGGGCCAAAAGTAGCTTTCTTACCCAAAGGACCTCAAGGCAACCCTTGAATCACAAAAGGGTTTGTTTGCATAAAGGCTGCTTCAATAAGAACTTGTCTCTCCAGCCATTTTGTTCAAAAGCTTTGTCATTTGTTTTGAAAGCTTTCTGAACTTTGTTGAATTTATTTAGTTCATATTCAAGATGAAAAATTATTCAAGTGAGGTTTCAAAATCCTCCTCCTTCACAATATTATTTGATGAAGACATGAAGCGAGACTTCCACATCTTGAAGGACATGGTGCAGATTATGTTTGAAGATAGAAGAGAAAGCACTGAACTTTGGGAGAAATTGTTTGCTATGAAGAAAAAGAAGGAAGAAATTATTCAAAGATTGCATGATATGGAGATGCAACTCCATCAAGCACAAGAGGCTTTGACCAAGAACATGCGTGAAGCAGAGGTAATTCACTCTAATTTCTCTTAAGTTTCCTCATTAGATAGATGTGTTGGCTCATTTGAAAAGCACACTAGAGGTATAGGGTCCAAGTTAGTGTTTAAAATGGGCTATGAAGGCAAGGGTTCAGGCAAGAATGCACAAGGCATGATTGATCCTATTTTAGTTGAGGAACGACTTAAGAAATTTGGTCTTGGTTATGTGCAATCTAATGGCGAAGACTTCAAAGCCACGAAGCCATATGAGGCAACTTCAAAGAGAAAGTTTGTCACAAGTTCTAAACCACGAAAATATCAAGTTTTTTTTCAAGTTGATTTCCATTTCTTGAAGCCTATTTTGTAGCAGGAATATTGTAGACATGC
The DNA here is from genome assembly GCA_034641835.2 of Pinus albicaulis. NCBI lineage: Eukaryota > Viridiplantae > Streptophyta > Pinopsida > Pinales > Pinaceae > Pinus > Pinus albicaulis. Next base: position 67,877,822 of record CM076584.1, read on the forward strand.
ATCTTATGGCGAGCATGCGAGTTAGGACAGTTTTCAAGACAAGAACGATGATGTGAGTCTTCAAGAGAAAGCTGGAGCCTCTACTAGTTCATCTCTATTAGGTCCCCATAATTTTTTAGATTGGCAAGACCAAATAGACAAGGGTAATATCAAACCAAATTTGGAGTCCTAGGACCTAGCCTTCCTGGACTCAAAGAGGGCTCTCTCTATATTTGTATAAAATATCAAACTTGCTTGATTTAGGATGTGTATTTTAGGCTAGTTAAAATGATAGGGTTTTTTTTTTTTTTTTTTTTAAAGTTGGGTTGCTTGTTAAATAGAACAGATAGAGTAAGAGAAATTCAAACCATTGGGCTATGGGATCTGTGAAAGGCTTGAAAAGTAAAACAATAGATCAAGGGTGTTTCATAGGGCAAGTTAACAAAGCCAAATGGATCTAAATAGCTTATGTGGGTGTGAAATGAACATTAAGTTGTGAATTTAGTAGGTTTAAAGGGAAATTAAGAATCCCTTAACATATACTATAACAAGAGGAGTTTTTAAGATCAATATGATTAAGAAAGAACGAAAGGACAGGGCACACCATAAACTTCTTTGGCCTAGCTTTATCAAGTAAACTTTAAAACAACAATCTAGAAAACCCTAGAGAGCAGGGAACTCCTAAATTCTCTAGCTATCTACCTCCAAACAAAGGAAACATTCAATATTACATATAAGTGATGATTAAAGAGAATGGAACTCCTAAATTCTTCAATCAGACTCTAAAAGACCTCCAAAGTGACTATTCAAGATGCACTAAAGGATAGGGCAAACCATAAACTTCTTCAGCCAAACCTTAATCCATAAAATTCAAAGAAAAGGCTTTAAAAACAATGTTTCAAGCTACACCGAAGGACAGGGCATACCCAAAAATTCTTTGGATTGAATCCATTAAATGATTTTCAAAAAAACAAGCTAAGTGGAACCATAGAGCAACTAAGAATTCTCCAATCAGACTCAACATAGGAAAACATTGAACAATAGAAGGCAGACAGACTTAAGGTGCCTCTAACAACATATCTTAACCTAAATTTTATTCTCTATTGCATGAGAAAAGATGAACAATGTTGAAAACATAAGGAAACAAATACAAGATCAGAAAAACATCGCCATTTAAACAAGTTCATGAATCCTATGAATATGCTTGCTCCATTGATGTTCAGTCCAAAATAGTCACAAAAATCCGAAACCAACTTCTTCACAACTCAAAATCTATATCATATTGAGCTCAACAATCAACCAACAACCAACAAAAAATTATGAAGCATTACATGTAGTATTTATCTACAAAATGAGGTGGTTTAACCCTAGCTAGGGTTTTAGAAGTCATTTATTACATAGTTAAATGCATTTGACCTTGCAAACCATGCAAGGCCCAAGGCAAAATATATGTAACTCATTAATTGCAAAAATAACTTCTAACATAAATATTTGAGATAATTTTGGAAAAATATTGACTTTAAGGCTCAAAAATATCTTTTCAATAACTTCTGGTAAGGGTGCAACTCCAAGGTATAGGAGCGCAGTGCCAAGCCAAACATGCAGCGCCAAGACTGGGAAAATTGCTTGTTTTGCAGCTAACTTTTGGAGGCCATCCTAGTGTCAAAATGAGCTCCATGATAGCTAATTGGAAAACCTGTCCTGTCTAGTTTCCATATCTACCCTTAGTTTGCAAAATGGTGGCCATTTCCCTTGTCAAAAATCACTTCTCCCAAGACTGCTAAATGCGCAGCGTCAGTGCTGAATAGAGGGCAGAAAGGTGATTGTTTAGTAGTTTTTGGCCTTTTTGAGGGACTAGTTTTGCTCCAAATGGTTTTAAATGTCTGAGGATGATGTCCTTAGCATGAGGAACATGAATATGTTGACTTTTTCCCATTCTATTGCCCCAAAAAAGAGTGCAACACCAGTGGCGCTATGCGTTTTGCCCAATTTTCTGCAAGCCAAACTATCAAAATTTCAAAATTTCCACCAAAGTGCCAAAAATGGATTTTGCTTTGTTGGTCATGGTTGGGAGGCTTGGAGGGACACATAAGCAAGAATGTTGAGCTTTCCCTTCTCATTTTCCTCATTTAGATTTTGAATCTTTACATGGGCTTGTTTCAGGTTGGCCCTTGCAATCCTATTTCTCATGGCATAATGTCTTGCCATCTTCCTCTGCATGTCAATGTCTCCTTTTTCCTTCTCAAGTTGACCCTATAGGTGCAATTTTTCCCTCTGAAGCCAATATTATTTATATTTGCTAATTTCTATGGCAAACAGCTCACTTGGAGTGAGTTGCTCTGTCAATTCTTCCTCTTTCTCCCTTTCCTGGGCTAAAGTCTTCTTCAACCCAATTGTCCTTGGTATCTTCCTAGTAAGTTATTCTTACTCATCCTCAATTTCATCAAAAGTGCCCAAGGTCTCATCTAAAAATGCTTTGGTCTTTCTGGCCTCTTTTTGAGCTCTGATTTTCTTGACCTCATTGATGGCTTGCTTTCTCTTCAACTATTGATTCTCTAGCTCATAAAAGTTGATCACATTATTTTCCCTACCAATATTAGCTTGAAGCTCACTAATATTGACATCCTTGCTTTTGAGTAGCATATTGGTAATCCTCTCCTCACTAATATTGCCTCACATGCTTGTTGATTTCCTTTATTTTGCAATGTTGATCTTGCTGCTGTTTCTTGAAGCTATGATCTTCAAATCTGAAAAAAAATGATTTCTTCAACATTAAACCTACCTACCCACCATACTTTTCCTAATATTTTCTCTTCATTTGGGTGCATTTGGATTGGAAAACCTTGGATGTCATCTCTTCTTTTGAAAGCACAAACTATATACGTCAACCCTTATATCATCCAAAGGCTCAGATTAGATTGATGAGCTCTTTTTATTCTCTACCTAATCTACTTATCTGTCAAGATTAAACAGTTTGATAGATATTCATTCTCTAATCTACTAACATAAAATTTAAAACATGACCAAATTAATTTTGATCAGTTTGATTTGTCATAATATGTGGCATCTTGGACAAGTTGCACATAGATTTTATTTTTGTAGAAGTAAAACTAGAAAACTGAGGGCTATAATTTGAAATCCGTCACTCATCCCTCACGTTTCTCTTTGGTTCATATTTGAGCTTTGGGAACGAGTATCTTTTCCTAACCTAGTCCACTGATGAGCCAAGTTTAAATGGGTTGGAAGATCTTCATTTTATAACTTATTAGCAGATATTTTGGTTTTCAAATTCCTGTGGTTTTTGTTTACTGGAGAGTTTGCCGGATTATCCACAGTCTCATGAAACCCTTGTCGACGTTTCGAATCCCAACGGGGATCCATCTTTAGGACATTGGAATGAAGAATTCTAAGAAGGGTCATAATCCATTAATAGTGAAGAAGGGAGGAAAGGCAAGGGCTGACCAAAATTTTTTTTTCTATTACTTCAATTTTTATAATTATTAATTTTTGATTTAATTCAAAGATTTATTAATTTTTAATTTTTTATTTTAATTATAATAATAATACTAAGTTTTTTATGTTAATAAATAATAACCTTACTAAATTTATTTTATTAAAAAGTTTATTATTTTAATTTTAATAATAACACTAAGTTTTTTATGTTAATAAATAATAACCTTACTAGATTTATTTTATTAAAAAGTTAATTATTATCAAAGTTTTAATATTAAAAATAATAAACTTATTAAATATATTTTATTTTATTAATAAGTTTATTATTTTCAAATTTAAAAAAAAAAAATCCTAACCCTATTAATTCAAAGATGTTTCATAGCTAATAAAAAGTTTAAGGATAATAATAATTTATTTAAGGGAAATTTATTTTACAAACTTTTTAAGGGTAATTTATTAGCAGAAATTTAAAACATGTTCAATCATGGTTAGGTTGTATGACTGAACAAGAATTTCCTTTCTCAAAAGTAGTGGCATTTGGACTTGCACACTTTCAGAAACATTCTTTTTTTGGTATGGGGCTTTACCTCTTCTTTTTATTTGCCCTCTTTTTCTTGTTTTCTTTGTTTTTGTGTTTCATTTTTCTGATCTTTTACTCAAGCAATGTTATGTACAATGAATAAATCTTTAAACTAAAGAATTTCAAAATAAGTAATGCTTGAGCATCCTGCCATTGATAGGACCTCCAAATAACTCTGTTCCATCCATTTCTTGTATAAATAATGCATTGTTACCTTTAACTGAATGGATGATGTATGGACCTTTCCAAATATTTTCAAATTTCCCATGCTTGCCTTTGTCCTTTCTTCTTGAATCCCACTTCAACACTTTGTCCCAAATCTAGAAATTATTGGCTTTAGTCCTCCTATCAAAGAGCTTCTTGATGTTTTCTTTCACTGCTTGTGTTCTGTTGTATACTTCTGCCCTTGATTGCTGCAATTGAATGGTCTGTTTCAGCCTCCTTTGTATATGATTCTCCTCTAATTGTATCTCTTGAAGAAACTTCATCACTGGGACTCCAAAGGATGTTGGAAAAACTGCATCCATGCCATACACTAGTTGATAGGGAGACAAGTTAATTTATTTTTTGTTTGTTAATCAGGCTACCCATAGTGCGTGCACTAATTTGTTGTGCCATTAATTTTTGTTCTCTTCCAACAATTTATTGATGATATTTACCAAACTCTTGTTAGAGGATTCAGCCAAACCATTACCTTTAGGGTAAGAAGCTATAGAATGCCCTAATGTAATGTGATGCTTGTGGAAAAAGTCCACCATTCTCTTGGATTTAAAAGAAGCAGCATTTTCAGTAATAATCTTTCTAGGACAGCCAAATCTAGACAAAATGTGATTTTCAAGGAATTTTATGATTATTGATTTAGTGGCAGTCCTCGAAGGGATGGCTTCTATCGATTTGGTAAAATATTCAGTTGCAGTGAGGATCCATTTGTGTTGGGCAGAGGAGGCAGGGTGGATTTCTCTAATGAAATCTAAACTCCATTGTTGAAAAGGAGTTTCAACACTGATAGGTTGTAAAGGCAAAGGCAATAGTTTTCTCTTTTTATCAAAGATTTGGCATTTATGGCAAGTCACTACTAGCTTGTGGATATCAGTGAAAAGAGTGGGCCAATAGAAAACAACTCTATGGATTTTGTTGGTAGTGGTTTTCCAATAGAGATGACCTCCACATTCTCCTTCATGAAACTCATACATGATTCTATATGCATCATATTCAAGTAAACACTTAAGTAGGATACCAACATATTTTTTCCAATATAAAGCTTTATCTGGGATGAAAACATTTACAACCTTTAGTTTCAAGAATCTGGCGTTTGTTTTAGACAAAATAGGAGGAGAATTTAGATTAAAAAGCACATGTAATATATTAGCATACTAGAGTGATTTTAGACATTCTTCTTCAATAGTTGGAGTCATCGAGTCCTCTTGTTCATCCAAGGAATGTATCATGTTTATGTCCAATGCTTGAAAGTTTGTTTTAGCCATCAGTTTGGCTAGTCCTTTCCCTTTGATTAGCTTGCTGGGCTTGATTTCTAGATCATAATCCAAGATGACAACAATCCATTTACCTCTTTTACCATCAGGATCCTGAGTTAGTATGTCCTTAACAGTTGCATGAGGAACAAAAGCAATGACATGTGAATGCAAGATGTAAACTCTGAAATATTTTAAGACCTTGATTAAGGAAAAAGCTTGTTTTTCCATATTGTTATATTTCAGAGGTGCATCTCTTAGTGCCTTGCTGAAGAAAGCTATGGGTTGTTCTTGTCCCATCATGTTCTTTTGTAGCAATACCACATCAATTGTGTGTTCCGATGAAAATGAGAAGATGGAAAATTCCTTGGTAAAGTCAGGGCTGATTAGAACTAGTGTTTGGGTAAGTGCTTGTTTTACTAGTTCAAAGGATTGCTTTGATTCTATGGTTCATTTCAGTCCTATATCTCTTTTTAGCATGTTTGTAATGTTTCTTAGGATTTCTGCAAGGTTTGGTATGAACCTTCTTAAGAAGTTGATCTTTCCAATGAAAGATTGCAGTTCTTTGATGTTCCTAGGGTGACTAATTTGCAATATCCCTTTAATCCTCTTTGGGTCTATTTTAATCCCCTTTTTAGATATGATATGGCCTAAAATTTTTCCTTCTTGAAGACCAAACAGAGTTTTCTTGGGATTCAATGATAAACCATAATTTCTACACTTTTCAAAGAATTTTCTTAAGTGAGCTAGGTGTTCTTCATCGGTTTTTGAGTAGACTGTGATGTCATCAAGGTATATCACAATGAAGTAACATATCTCTTCAGAAAAAGCAATGTACATGGCTCTTTGAAAAGTTGCCCCAACATTCATTAACTGAAAAGGAATTTTAACATACATGAAGGTGCCCCAAGGTGTAGTGAAGGTTATTTTGTGCTGATCATTTGGGTGTACTAGCATGTGATTATACCCTAAAAAACCATGGAGTAAAGATATTATTTTGGAGCCTACCACTCTTTACAGTATATGATCCATCTTAGGTAAAGGGTAGTTGTCTTTTAGTGAGGCCTTGTTTAAATTTCTAAAGTCTATGCATAGCCTAATTTCCCCTATTTTCTTCCTCACTGATACAAGATTTGAGACCCATTCTGAATACCTGAGTGGGACTATTATTCTAGCATCATACATATTTTTAATTTCTTTCTCAACTAGAGGCATTAGGAAAAGTTGTTTCCTACGCAATTTCTGCTTAAATGGTTTCTCGTTTTTCTTGAGAGGAATCTTATGCTAAATGATGTTTGTATCATAGGACTTCAAGTCCTCATAGCCCCATGAAAACACATCCTTGAATTATTTGAAAACATGAATGTATTTCTATTTTATAAGAGCTAGTAGTGTTTTGGACAACTTTATCATTTTAGGTTCCCCTTCACTGCCTATGTTTCATTCTTCTACATTTGTTTTAGTGGATTCCATTTTAGGCTTCCTAGCAACATCATTGAAATCAAACAGTTCGTCTAAGGGGGAAAGTCCTCTCGGCAACAAGTTTTCTTTGCATTGCAATAACTCAAGGTCTATTTTGTCTAAATCTTCACACAATTCTGCCTTGTGGGGGTGTTCTGGCAGATTTTTATCAGCTCAATAAGGTGGTTTTTTTTTGTGTGTTTGTTCATCATCAAAGCAGTCCTCTTCATGATCTGAGTTTTGTTTTGGCATTTCAAATTCATTTTTGGATTTTAGGAAGTCTTCAACATGTTTGTAACCTTCAAAAACTTGCATATAATCTATGTTATCAGGGACTATAGGTCTGCTTTTGACCTTTACCATGTATTGTTCATTGGCATGAGGGAGTTGGCAAGTGCTGGCAACAAAGGCTAGTTCATTTTCAAGGCTGTTTTGAGTTCTTGGGACAAAGGTAAGCTCATATTTTTCAAATGTTTTTAGGAGGTCTAAGGAAGCATTTTTATATTCTCTTAGCCTAGGATTCTTGGCTGAATATTATCCTTTAATTTTCCTAATGATCAGCTCGAAATCTCCTTAAACATAAATCCTCTTATCTCATATACTTTTCAACATTTGTAACCCTAAGAGAAGAACTTAATACTCTAAAATATTGTTTGTATGTTGAAAATGGAGCTTGTAAGAGAGACCTTCATTAGTGTTGTGTATCCAAGCAACTACCCCTGAATCATATTTTCCACAAGAGCCATCAAAGCTCGTGTTCCAAAGACTTTCAAGTTTAGATTCACCATTATGTTGTTGTTCATGGATGCTAGGGTTTTTTCTATTATGTTCTTCATGTTGTGTTTGGTTTGACTATTCTAAACGGTCTTGCTCTTCCTCTTTTCCAGTTACTTGTTCATTAATGTCATATTCATTGTATAAAATAAATGAATCAAGGTCTGAATGCATAGAATAGAGAGGGGTGTTTTTTGGCTTTTCTTAGATGCTTACCATGTATTTCATGTGAGATTCTCTGTATAGTATTCTTGTTTGGTTAAAGACCGAAACGGTAGCATATGTCATGTCCATTTGGAGGTTTCCTTGGAGTTTGGCTCCCCATGATCTTGATAAAATCATGCCATATTTTGGGGGAATGACAGCCACTACAATATCCCTGACTAGGTTTTTGGCTGGTATTTGTTCTTGATTGACACATAGATCTTTGATTAGACCTAGAAATTTAGCTCTACTCGAATCAAAAGAGTACAACTATTGATAAGGTCTAGTTATTTCAAGGGCTAATCTTTCCATCACTACGTTTGGCATGACGTTATGTGAAGAGCTAGAGTCTAGCATGGCATTGTGTAGGATTTTGTTGTGGATGTTCGAACTGACATAGAATGGAGGCACAACTCCCTTTTGAAACTTTCCTTCTACCTCTGGTCCAAACAAAAATTCTGGCTTGTCATCAGTCAGATTTAGAGTATCAGTGTCATTTCCTATGTTTAAAGCCTTCAAAACTTGATATCTATATACATCTTGAGTCACTAATTCAGTAAGGGGTATGGCTATTTTTATCTTCGAAATTTCACTCTCAATACTGAATGGCGTCTGTGTTCTTGGTAGAGTAGATCAATTTTATCATACATGGTTCTTTCAGAAACTTTAGTTTGCTTAATTTTATTCGGAATCTCAGTTAAAGAAGTTTTTTCAGGGCCACAAGTTGATGTACTAGGGCAGCTTTGGTCACCATGATGTTGGATAATTTTATTTTTTCTTTGATCAGGATTCCTTGCCATGGTGTTTGTATTTTCTACGCTCGTTTTAGTAGCGTTTCCAGGGGTCTTCCTAACAACAATTTATAGTTTGTTCCTTTTGGGGATATCTTGGGTTTTCCTACTTCTGAGGTCATACTGCCTATGAACCTCCATGATAGAATTCTCAAACCCTAATTTGTATTCTTCAGAATCCTCATATGTTCTTTTAGTTTGATTTGGGGAAAATAGACCTTGTTCTTCTTCTATGAGAAAAATAACATCCTCACTACCAGAGCCTATTAGATTCACATGGTTTTCTTCTGGAGTTGTAGTCTCTCTTTCCTCTTCATCTACATAGTTTTCTTAGAAAGGAGGTTTGATTTGCTGGTCATTTTATCTTTGTCTTATTTAAGGAGGGTCTCTTTTGAAGTTTTGGTTTCTGTTTCTGTTTTTAGGGTTTGTTTGATTTTCCCTAGGAGGTGCTCTTTCATTCAAGTTAATTCTTTCCATCATCCTTTCCATTGTCCTAACTAGACTGTCAATTTTAGCATCAGATGTGGAGGCCATAGTTTCCTCTTTGTACGTAACCGTCTTCTATGTTTTTATTCTAGCCCTTTTAGCAATTAGATTGGCTTCTACACTTACTGATCCCCTTTGCATGTCTTCTAAGGTAAGGGGATCTCTTTTTCTTAATTGATAAGCCATTTCTGGATCAAATCCATCTCAAAATTTTACTAGGGCTAGGCCTTGTGGGGGTTTCATGTGGGGAGGGAGTGAATTGTATACACTATTGAACCTAGTGCAGTAGTCTTGAACAGTCTCCCCAACATTTTTCTTAAGGTTATCATACTCTGATAGGATTTGAAGAGTATTTTTCTTAGCCTCACACTTGTTTATGAATGTTTGATAAAGGGAACGAAGATCATGAATGCTATTAGGGGTTAAGTTCTTGAACCGTTGTTTTGCTTCTCCCCCTAAACATTGGGTAAACATTCTCATTTTTATAGTCTCATCTTCTACTTATTGGTAGTCAAAAGCATCATTCATCTTGTCTACATGGTGTTGGGAAGTTTTAGAATGAGTCCATTAAAGTGAGGGATTCTAGATTGATAGTCCTACGGCATAGGCAGTAAAGTTTGTGGTAGTACCAGGGGGCATACCATGCTGCCATGATGGGAGGTAATGGAACCCAAGGAGGATTTAAAAGTGTAGGGTTTATGAGTGGATGTGGAGGATTAAATGGAGTGGTTTGCATAGTGGATGTATGAGTGGGGGTAGCACATGTATTTGGACCAGCTAGGTGATGTTGAGAAGGTTTGGAACGAAAGGAGTCAAAGTGTTGGAGAAGCTGAAAATCAGGAGGAGTGGAAGGAGAGGCTTCTCTACTAGGACTCTGTTGTAAGCTTGTAAGATAAATTTTTTTCTAGTCTATCCAACTTTGAGACTTAGTTTTGAATAGGTTTCTTCTATGGTGTAAGTCAAATTGGGTATCTTGCAAGGATGTAAGGTTTTTAGGAAAATAACTTCCTTTGTGAATTGGTCTGACAATAGTTGAATCTTTATTCCTAGAAGTTTTTCTTAAGATTCTTTCTGGGTCATCAACTATATTAGGAGGGTTTGGGCCAGGGTGAGATTTGGTGTTGATTCTTTGTGAAGCCAGATTTAAGATCCACAACACAGAGAGGCTAAAATTTTGTAATGGTTTTGAAAAACATACCTATCTGAAATATTACTGAATTCACATAGTATGTGGCTAGATTTCATACTATTAATATTGATTATTACATTTCCCAGAGGAGTTTGTGAGGATAAGTCGAGTCAACAGGCCTATTGGAAGACAGTGGAGTCACCAGGTAGATGATGCTAAGTGTTTTATGATTTTTTTCTTGTCCACCATCAAAAATTCGATACCAATCTTGAGATATTTTTTGGGTTTTCTGAGTTCTTTATATAAGACTAAGATTTTTAATAAGTGTTCCCCAATGGAGTCACCATTATGTTAGGTCCCCGTAATTTATCAGATTGGCAAGACCAAATAGATGGGTAACATCAAACCAACTTTGGAATCCTAGGACCTAGCCTTACTGGACTTAGAGAGGGCTCTCTCTATATTTGTATAAAATATCAAACTCGTTTGATTTAGGATGTTGATTTAAGGCTAGTTAAATTGATAGGGTTGTTTTTTTTGTTTTGTATGGTTGGGTTTCTTGTTAAGTAGAATAGATAGAGTAGGAGAAATTCAAACCATTGGGCTATGGGGTCTATGAAAGGCTTAAAAGTACAATAATAGAACAAGGGTGTTTCATAGGGCAAGTTAACAAAGCCAAATGGATCTAAATAGCTTATGTGTGTGTGAAATGAATATTAAGTTGTGAATTTAGTAGGTTTAGAGGGAAATTAAGAATCCTTCAACATATACTATAACAGGAAGAGTTTTTAAGATCACTATGCTTAAGAAAGAACCAAAGGATAGGGCATGTTAGAGTCGGTCCTTACAGCCTTCCGTCAGAGATCATTTCGCTTTTTGCATATCATTTTTAGGTGTCTTGCTCGTTCCACTTCGTTGCATTTTGCTAGGGGCATGCCATTGACTGACGAGGGGGTCTGTTTGTCTTGTGTTTCCTCATGATTGTACCTGCAGGGCTAATTAAAATTCCTCAAAAGTCACTGAAGTTCAGGTCACTTCATTCGTGGTCATAAATGATTAGTTTCGTCAAAAAGAGTCTTTAGTCCTGGAGTCTAGGGTTTTCAGTCTTTGCATACATGTGATAAAAGCCTGCAGGCCATGAGGTTGGTTTCAAAAGTTTCTCATTTCATATTTTTTATTCTCAACAACATTTGAAGACATTTCTAGTCCAAAACTCTGTTTTGGAGCTAGAAATTGTCAAATTTCATTTTTTGTAATAATTGTGTATTTGTTTCATCATAAGAAATTTGAAGGTAGCCTCTGATCTTTGCCAAAGCTAAATTCCAAATCCCTGCAAAAACAACCAAGTGTCATCAGTCCAAGACTCAGAAAAATAATGAAAAGCCAAAGGACAACATTGTATTAAGTGATCAAATGACAAAGTCCCAAACATTATAAAAGTGGGTTATGGAGCAAATTTAAAATCAAATCTGATTGTTAAGAGATATTTTTCTACACATATAAGCCATGGAAGACAACTCATTTGCATAAATTCCCAAGGTAGAGCTCGAATTGGTGAGTTGAGGGGCACAAACTTGTTTTTCAAAGCCATGGACCGGAAGAGGAGGCGCGCTATGCACAAGAGGCGCGCTATTCACTGGGCTTCACCAGCCTGTGCAAATTTGCACGCGTGCTACACACATGCTGCGTGCAGCGCACTGGGTGAGCGCGCTACGCATATAATCTCAGAGCCAAAAAATTTCGCTCCTACATCCAGTTTCATGCCAAAACGCCTCAATCGGCTTGCAAGTAGGTTTTTCACGATTGCTCAGTGAATTTTGGATGTGATTATGGTGTTTTGAAAGTGGAGAAACAATTATTTGATGAGGAGAAATGTGTAAACCCTATGTTTATTTCCAAATTCATTTCTTAAGGGTTTTGAAGCAAATGACAGTGATTGTGTGGGGGTTTGCAAACTTGTGTGGTTGATATATACGCTCATGCCTCTACTGTGTGTGGTGTCCCTGCTCATTATTTACCTCATCCTCACGCCCGCTCTTTGCCATTACATCACTGGTGTCATTATGATTGCCATTGTCATGTTAGCATTGCCCATTATTCATGTTATGACATAGTCCCATTTTCACTAGTCCACAATCTCCATTGACATTGTCAGAACACTGTTGTCATTGCTATTATCTTACTATGGTTATTGTTGCACTGTTTCCTATTCTCCATGGATGAACAGAGTCCCGTATCCACTTCTCCCATGACAAATCTTAACTAGCATTGCAAAGGTTGTACCCTACACTACAATCTTTTCTACTCATTTGTCAAATCCTCTTATAATCAAAGCAACGACTGTTTTTCATGCAAACCTATTTGACAGAGCCATTACCACTGTGGCTTGCTTTCCTATAATACTTTGATACATATGTGACATATTTGGCTTTTGAGCATACACTAAAACTTTTGTCTTCACTACACCTATATCAGCATATATATTGCAGACATCTTGTTTTCAAAACAATGTCAGAGACGGATTCAGCTTATGAACAGGAGTATGGCAGTGATTCGACAGCAGAGGGTAATGTGCCACGGAGGTCTCACAAAAGTGGCAAAAGTGGTAAGCATCTCAGGGAGGAGCCTACTTCTTTGGCTCAATTGCAGGCTTGCCCGCTTGCAATGGATTGTTTTCAGCATCAGTCATGTTTCCAATACTGTGAGATGATTTCACAAACCCAGCATCATCATGAGCTAGCTCATTTATTTGTTCTACATTTACATGATGGCTATGTAAACCTTTCCGGAGTTAACTTCATTCTGTCACCAGAGACCATTGCTCAGGCCACCGGAATACCAAATATAGGAGAGGAATGGAACAAACGACAGCAGTTAGAGAAATTCTACTATGAGCCATACATCAAACCTGGGTTTATGAGGAAGCTGAGCAGGGTTTTTCCTTTCAGATTCCTGAAGGATGAGTTTGCACCATTGATGCAACTCATCATTCGATATTTCAGTTGCGAGGGCAGATTCTCGCGTCTCTATGCGTACCATGTCCGTTTGTTGATGCATTTCACGAGGGTACGTATGATGAGCATTCCATATTTCATGTATCGCAACATAGAGAGGATGAAAATTTTTGTACAGAAGAAGACCCCAGCACAGCAGCATAGAAGTATATATCATTACGCGCTGATCAAAATCATGGTGGTACATCAGTTGACACAACAGGGCATTACTTGGGAGGATTTCATCTCCCGTGACTTCTTCACAGTGCCACAGCCACCTCCCGAGGTAGTTCATGATGAGGGAGAGCCTTCACATCAGCTAGACATTCCTAAGATCAAGCATATTAGTGCTCCATTGTATGTGACATACCACCAAGGCCACAGGGCCTTATTTGCAGCTACACGACGAGTATTATCTCCACCCGGGGTGGAAGTGGTCTCGTTGACTTCATCAGCAGTGCGAGTATTATCTCCACCAAGGGTGGAAGGGGTCTCGCCTTCTTCTTCAGCATAGGTACAGATCCAGGACATAGGCAAGAGGCCTATACACGATGAGGGCCCATCAGGCGGTCGAGACACTGATTTCACATTCATCGATGTTGATGCGAGCTCTCCTAGCTCGAAACTGAAAGAGATCATCCAGGAGCAAAAGGCCGAGAATGACACGCTGAAAGAAAAATTGCAGAGGGATCAGTGGGTGATAAACTACCTGGAGCAGCGTAACAAACAGCTAGAGGATGAGCACACACTTTTAGAGCTGCGGCGAATCCGTGAGGATCGACAATTGGCCCGGAAGAGACCTGGTGATATGACATCGGCTGATCGAGATTCTTGCCTCACGCATGTTAACATTCATTTGGAGAAGTTTTTGGCAAAGGCCAATAGAGACAAAGACATGCTTAGTCACATGAAAGGTCATTATTGGGCCCGCATGCATGTCTGCAAGGCAAAAATGAAAATTCTGAAGAGGAGGTTGAGCAGTGCACTAAAATGGCGGAAGAGGCCTGATCCACTCCAGATTTTGGCTGAGGCTTCGTTGGATGGGCATGATACATAATGGAGGGTCTTCACTCCGAATTTGAACAATTTTGGAGAAATTTTTTTCATTTTGAAAAATTTTGGTCTCAAAACAGATTTTTCAGCCCAACGCGTAGCACGTCGACGCGCTCGCTTATGATTGGGACACTTGCTGGAGGAAAACTTTATATTTTTGGGTTTTTCATGGTAATTTATGCATGCTCTAGTATGGCCAAAGAATTTCACCATGTTCTGGATGATCAAAAGGGCCAAAAACACCATGAAAACCACCTTTCTGCCACCTTTTGCACCAGTAGGAAGTACTTCTGGGAGATTGAATTTTGGAGGTGCAAATGAGCTCGAAATTGGGAAATTACACTTGGGTTGGATAGCCAAAGTCCAGGGATTTCCAACAAGCTATCATGAGCTCAATTTGGACTCCAGGAAGTGCCCCAAAAGTAGGCTGAAAGGCGCGCTACACATATGGCTCAAGCGCGCTACGCATATGGATTTTTGGTCAATTTTTCACCTTCCAGCTCAGAATTTCGGCCAGTTGGACCAGTTTTGCTTGTGGATGTAATTTTTGAGTTATCTTGATGTAATATTATGGTTGGTATGTAACTTGGACTCATTTTTACCTATTCTAGATGATTCACTCCTAAAAAAGTAAAAATCAAGTGAAAGAATCAATTTCCTTCCTTTTAGAGGCAAGTTGTTTGGCTGCCTATATTCTAGCTCCTTGTATAGAATTAGTTGGAACTGCTCCTAGAAGGAGGAATTCGACCCCTACAGGTGTGGGAAGGGGCTAGGATAGTCTATATGATGTAATTTCTGAGACATTCTACAGGTTGGACAGGTTGGACTCTTGGGAAAACTTTGGCACACTATTGTACATATTTTTCATATTTTGGCTAAGGAAAGATCAGATTTTTTGCAGCACCTGTTGGGATTCTTGTGGCTTTCAGTTCTTGATGGTGTTTTCTCTCAGTTTATTGTAAGTTCTTTCATGTTTAATGTATTCCATTCCCTTCTTATGGTTCTGAAACTAAATGAATGAGTAAATGAGGTTGAATCCATTGTTTCAGTGCTCTGCCTTTAAATTTGTTTAGTTTTACATGTTTTCGCCTGTTTGGAGAGGATCCATTTTCTGCCTTGCCCTCTTCAGCTCCTTGTCATTCTGATCCATCCATACACCTGATCAAAAGCATCAAGACTATTGCCTACCTCGCCCCAACTCGAATTCTGCAAAAATCTGGCCTTATCCCCGGACCCAAAATTGTTTTTCCCATTTTTTTCAACAAAAAACCCAAAAATCAAAATCAAACTTTCCTATCTCTTTACTAGCCTAAAATCAGTTCCCTTTTGAATTCATCTCGCACCCTATTGCTCATTTTATCGAGATTTACTGGAGAGAGCCCTCTCCTGTCCTCGTAGGGCTAGCTACGAGGCTGAGTGTGGTTTGATGTAGCCTTGAGTTTTACCTTATTTCAGCCTAAGGTAGATTTGAGCACTAACAGGGCACACCGTAAACTTCTTTGGCCTAGATTTATTAAGTAAACTTTAAAACAAAAATCCAGCAAACCTTGGAGAGTAGGGAAATCCTATATTCTCTAGCTATTTACCTTCAAACAAAGAAAACATTCAAGATGACATATGAGTGATGATTAAAGAGAAGGGAACTCCTAAATTCTTCAATCAGACTCTACAATAGCTTCAAAGTAACTATTCAAGATGGACTAAAGGACAAGGCAAACCATAAAATTCTTTAGCCAAACCCTAATCAGTAAACTTCAAAGAAAAAGCTTTAACAACAATATTTCAAGCTACACCAAATGATAGGGCATACAATAAACTTCTTTGGCTTGAATCCATTAAATCATTTTCAAAATAACAATCTAAGTGCAACCAGAGAGCAACTAGAAATTCTCCAATCAAACTCAGTAGAGGAAAAAATTGAACAATGGAAGGCAGATGGACTTAAGGTGCCTCTAACATCATATCTTAACCTAAATTTTCTTCTCTATTGCATGAGAAAAGATGAAAAATATTGAAAAAATAAGGAAACAAATACATGACCAGAACAACATCAGTATTTAAAGAATTTCATGAGTCCTATGAATATGCTTGCTCCATTGATGTTCAGTCCAAAACAGTCACAAAAATCCAAAGACAAATTCTCACAACTCAAAATCTATATCATATTGAGCTCAACAACCGACCAACAACCAACAAAAAATTATGAAGCATTACATGCAGTATTTATCTACAAAATGTGGAGGTGGAACCCTAGCTAGGGTTTTATAAGTCATTTATTACATGGTTAAATGCATTTGACCTTTGAGACCATGCAAGGCCCAAGGTAAAATATCTAAAACTCATTAATTGCAAAAATAACTTCTAACATAACTATTTGAGCTAATTTTGGCAAAACTTTGACTTTAAGGCTCCAAAAAAACTTTTGCAATAACTCCTATTAAGGGTGCAGTGCAAGGACTCGAAAAATTGCCTATTTTCTAGCTAATGTTTGTAGGCCTTCCCGGTGTCCAAAAGAGCTCCATGATAGCTCATTGGAAATCTTGTCCTACCTAGTTTCCATATCTCCCTTTAGTTTGCAAAATGTTGTCCATTTTACTCGTTAAAAATCACTTCTCCCAAGATTGCTAAACGTGTAGTACCAGTGTTGAAAAGAGGGCATAAAGGTGATGTTTTGGTAGTTTTTGATCTTTTTGAGGGACCAATGTTGCTCCAAATGGTATGTAATATTTCAAATTTTGTGGAATATTAATTTTTGCCATTTTCACATAGGAGAAGAATAAAATGGGTAGGATACCCATTCATTTTATCTAAAGGAAATAAAAATCCTCTTATGATGAAGGAGGATCACTTTGGAGCTTGATTTCACACCTCCATGTGTGAAAATAGGACTTTTGCAAGAAGGCTAGGTCTAGTTTGACCAAGTCAAACAATGCAGTGGCATGGGATGGAGAGAAAATTGTGGTCCAGCACAGTGGGATAAGGAGGGAAGATTCTAGAGGAAGGAAACCCTAATGGCTGGGGTCCATTGAGGGGGAGCTCACATTGTTTAAAAGGAGGGCATGGTAGCCATTGCAAATCATCTTGAGTATTATTCATCTTTGGTCCTTTGGATTTGCTGCAACTTCTTGCTGCTTAGCAAGACTTGCCGGTAAATTCCTCTTTAGGATCTCCTCTCCTTCTTGAGTAGCTCTTGGAGGATTGCACTCTATTCCCCATACTCAGACATTGAGGTCAAGCATCATCCTTCTTCATCAACGCAGTTTTAGCTGGAGATTCTGCATTTTTTCTGGGTGTTGCTGGGGAGGTTTTCTACAACACCATCCTTGGCTAGTTTTTCAAAGGAGGGAGCTCCATCCCTTTGGGAGATCAGGAAAGGAGTTTCATGAGCTTATTCCACCATCTTTGGCATCAGGGAAACGACTTGCCATCATATGCAGCGCAGTCCCTCTCTTAGACAACATTATTCTTCAAGAGAATTTTCTATGAGGGATTAGCAGATAGTTGGAGAGTGATATCTTAGGTGAAGGGATCAACCTTTCACTTCAGATTTCCATTGGAGGAGGGTTCTTCATTTTTTGTAGCCATTTCAACCTTCTCCATCTGTTTCTATTTTTGAGTTGTTGCTACCCAGCAACTCTGACATTATTGTATTTTACTATTTCGTACATGTATTGTAGCCAATCCTCCTAAGGATTGTTGTATTAGTGTTTTCAGGGGTTGAGAGTTTTCTCCCCCTCATTTATTGTGCTATCATAGATATATCATTATATTTTCATGTTATATGTTGTAGTGTCTTCTATAGACAGCGCTTCCATAGCTAGGGAAAATTTATATAGCAGTGTTTTATCACATTTGGTGTACATGTTTTATTGAGGCTCTCATTGCCTAGCTTGAGTGAGTGATTCCTCAAAGCATTATATTCAGTTGCTGCTATATTATAAAATGTTCAACTATTTGCATCTTCATGTGCCATGGCTCATTAAAATAACGTTTTGGATTCCTTGTATGTTCATACATTGTTGCAGCCCCATTCCTTGGGCTATTTCTGAAGGGAAATAGGTGTGAGAGGCTTGTCTCACCACCCTAGAAGGATTTATTGGTCCCAATACTTGGATTTTGGTCTTAGACACATCAGTGTAAGGGGATCCAGGCCTTGGTATCAAATCCTACTGCCTCCATTTTTGGAAAAATCGTTTTCCAGCCATGGATTGCTAGCCATTCTTAAAAAGGGATATTACAGTGGTATCAAAGCACCTTTATTGGCTCATCCTATGGCCTTCAAGCCCAAGAAAGAAGAAGAATAAGATGATGCAGAAGATGAGCTTGATCTCATCTATTTTCAGGACAAAGAAGAGCATCCCCAAGGAGGAGAAGCAAAGAGAAGAAGAGGAAGGTCCACGCACTTCCTATTCTCAAAAGGAAAGCAAGCATGGAAGATGCTTGGATCATCAGGTTCTAGATCAATACCTAAGTGAGTATAAATCCCATTTTGCAGCATTTAGGGGAGATACAACGTTCCCACAGTTTATTCCGCAGAAGGAGAAGAGAAGGTCCTATGGCAAAGGAGAAATCAGAGGCAATAGGTTCCTATTGTCTACATTTGATGGGGATACTTCAGCAAGAGCTTGGGTGAAAAAGATAGAAGCCTTTTTCTTGCTACATCCAGTGGAAGAGAAAGAAGTAGTGGAGATTGCAGTGCTACACATGGAGGATAAAGCCTCTATTTGGTGGTTCAAACCGTTGGTCCATTCAAGGGTCAGTTCTTTTGTATAATTTTCTCAAAAGTTGATCCAAACCTTTGATGGAGAGAGGAAAAAGGAAGAGGAAGCCATTCCACCATGGGAGGAGAATTGCACCAACGTTGTCACAGCTTTGGGAGGGTAGCCTTCTACATCTATGGATGAGGCAGTCATTGCATTGGAGGAGACAACTACTGCAGCCACACAAGAAGACCCCAAGATCCACCAAGGTATGAGTGAAGTTCCACTTTTCATTTCAACAAGCAATTTAAGAGAATGTGGAAACTCATACGTAGAGGTCCAAGGATCTATACGCTTTGCTATTTTAGAGCACCATGATTGCACTGCGTTGTGCAATGGGTTCAAAGAGGAGATGGACCCTCATCCTCATGCACTATTGATGAATCTCAGTCAGCCCTTGAGGTTGGGATGTGAGCCATTGGAGGATGAAACAAACCATGGCACCTTCATGAAAAACAATGAAACAACTTTTGAACTAGAGGATGAAACAACTGCTATACCATTGGAGGAATTAGCAGCACTGTTAAACATGGATGGAGAGGACATATTACCTCGATCACATTTGGGTCCTCATGGATCCAACATAGTCATGAATGAGAGATCTTCCCTAGAAGGTCTCTAAGGAGTTGCATTTCAACTCTCCATGAAATGCAAGGGGGAAGATATGGCTTGGGAGAATGGTAGCCCTCATCGGAGGAGTACCAAAAGAGGAAGAAGGAGAAGACATACACAAGGAGATGAGTGGGTGTGGATGAGGGGAGAGGGGCTGATATTCCACTTCCAAATATATGATATCAGGAAGCAAGAGGCTTGGTTGCGCTGGCTCCTTTTGAAGGAGTTTTCCCATCACTTGGTATACCCTTTTTCCAGAAGGATGGGAGTAAAGAAGAAGTGGCAGGATGTTTGCATCATTGAGCAGTAGAGAGCAGGGATACATGGAGCTGATATGGCATATATATCAGTCATGGTACCTTCTTCACATAACTTACATGATGTGAGAATGAGAAGGCAACAAGCACTTCGATTGCTTGGACTATCTCGGAGAGAGCACAAGAAGATTTGCTCTCTTGTGATGTATGGTGTTGTAGGAGTAGAGGAGGGAATTCTCATAGTGCAGAGGGATTACTCGATAGCTTGGACTGATCAGGAGGCATTTCCATCTTGGAAAAAGCTTCACATTTGCAGCAACATCACCAGAGGTGTTCTTGACAAGGAGCATGTCAAGAAACAAATATTGGCATGGGCAAGCGCCTTTTTGCATGAGCTCACAGCGCTAACACTTGGGAGCAAGATCATATACATGGATCCATATATCATCTTACTTCTAGCCTATGGTAAGAGCACTATGTTTGCATTTTCTGATTTACATACTCTTATCATTATGTTGCAGTGCATGGCTCCTCAAAGGGGCAAATTTTTCATGTTGCTCCCGGAGCAAAATTGGGCCAAACCATATGATGGAGGCAACCATATTTCACATGGACTTGGGAAATTTTTTTTCCATTCTATACATTTTCAGCTAATTCATATGATTAGCATTATATTTCAAAACATTTTTCCTTCTACATTTCGTGAGAAGCATTTTGCAAAACTGCGTTATGCACTCTTGGGAGACAGTTGGTACTTTCCAGCACCATATGAAACCATCAGTACTTCCTCTATTTTGATGATGAGCATGTTTCAAATTGTTGATATTGTCCATATTATTGGAAGCATGATCAGAAAATTGACACATGAATTTAGTGTGTCCTTTAGGGAAGATGATTCCCACAGTTTTTGCATGACATGTTCTAATGGGAACATGAGGAGAGACATGGCCACCAAAACAACTTATTTGCCTTCTTTGGAGGTGGGCCATGAGTTTGATATTGATGTCCATCCATTTTACGTATATGGGCATGTATTTAATTTTATATTGCTGATTCACTCATCTACTTACTATTGAGTATTAGAGGTGATATTTTCTGTACAGTACTTGCCATGTTATTTTCTACAGCTACATTGGATGAGGATGCGTTGTAACCCTATGAGACATTGTTTGTACCTTGTTGCATAGGGTATAACCCACAGAAAACATGTCATTGGGTTATTCTATGATGACCATGTCCTACTCATCATAGATGAAATGTCTTGGGCCAGCCGGATTATCATTGATGGAGGAGAAATCCTTGGAGAATTGCTCTTCATTTTGCCACTTGAGGGCAATACTTTTGCAGCCCATGATCAGAACACACTCTACACTTATCATAAGTGGAGAGGAGGACAACATGGGGCAAGCTATGAGGCTTTCCATATTCAGATTTGCAGCCCACCTTCATTTCCAAAGCTCAAGGTGGTGGGAGATTTTTGTGAGTTGCCATGTTGGGAGGCAACTTATGTTGTATGGATGATTCCTTGGGGATGGGAGATTCATATGGGGATGATGAGTCCCATTATATATCAGATCTCATGCCTCAAGGAGGCCCTTAGACAGCCAATTGTTTCCTTCATGGATATTTGTTTCTACATGATAGCTATTTGGGGATGTTCACCAAAGGCTAGATTGCATATGTTGGAGGGACAACTTGGACACTTCAATTGATGATATGGCATCCTTTTCTTGGAGGAGTTTATCATGCTTGGATGCTACATGGAATGTAAGGGGAAATAAATTAGTCTATCCTTGTACTTGCTTGAGGATAAGCAATCTTTGAGAGGGGAGGACTGTAATATTCCAAATTTTGTGGAATATTAATTTTTTCCATTTTCACTTAGGAGAAGAATAAAATGGGTAGGAGACCCATTCATTTTATCTAAAGGAAACAAAAATCATCATATCATGAAGGAGGATCACTTTGGAGCTTGATTTCACAACTCCATGTGTGAAAAGAGGACTTTTTCAAGAAGGCTAGGTCTATTTTAACCAAGTCAAACAACGCAGTGGCATGGGATGGAGAGCACATTTGATCCAGATGGATATTGGTGGCCACTCGCCTATTCCACTTGGGGCCCCACCATTTTCTCTTTCAGTTTTTTTTCAAAAATTACTATTTTTAGTATTTTTTTGAGTCCTGAACTTCCGGAGCCATTTTGAAGCCCCAAACAGAGATAGTATGCTGAAGTTATGTCCCTGGGAAGTTGAAACGCCAATTTACCCAAGCAGGGCCCATAATTTTGGTGCTTCATCTCCTAGGGTTAGGTTTTTGGATGTTTAGAATTTCCCATTGTTTCTCCATAATAAATAGGCCCTCGAGCCTCATTGTAATACAATTCAGAGGTCTGTAGTCACCACATCTCTTCTCAGAGATTCGCTACCAACACCCTAGCTATTTTATTTCCATCATGTTTGTAAGAATATTTATGTGATTTGATATTAATGAAATGGAGCCTTATTTCTGCTGTATTTCTATGTTTATGGTTATTTCTGTATTCTATTGCATTCTTGCATAAATCCAGATCAGTGGTATCAGACCCCGATGGATGCCCATGGGGGACGAAAAGAAAGATGAGGGAGCAGGAGATCCTATCAAAATATTGCTCGAGGAGGCCCTAAAAAAAGGAACGCGATGATGGATAACTTTGCCCAGATCCTTCAACGACTGCCCACTGGCAGCACATCTGCATCCAGCAGCCACTCTGGAAGTGCGAATCCCTTTAAGGTACAAGTAAAATTTGACATTCCCATATTTGGGGGTCAAATAGATGTAGATGGCGTAAATAGATGATTGAATCTACTAGAAGGATATTTCTTGGTTAATGATTTTTCCAACTAGGAGAAGATTATTTTTTCACTCCTCAAAGCTACCCCCCATGTCAACGATTGGTGGGAAACCTACTGTGAGAAAACAGACGAGACATAACCCTCTCCGTTCTCAGTCATACCCACTTGGACTTATTTCCAAGATGCCATCAAGGAAAAATACTATCTCATGGGGAGCTATGAGGACAAGTACATACAATGGACCACATTGCGGCAACAAAGTGATCAAGATGTGCATGAGCTAACAAATTTGTTCCATACCCTGCGCACAAAATTGGGTATCAAAGATTCAGAGAAACATTCGGTGCTAGAGTATTGCGGTTGTTTGCATAGATACACTCAGGAGGAAATGGAGTTCCTCGACATCTCCTCGCTTGGTAAAGCATACCAGTATGCTACCAAGATTGAGCAGAAATTCAAACAGAAACAGCGAGACTTTGGATCTATGAATCAAAAGCAATGGAAAGGTGTCCCCAAACCATAGAAAAAAGGACAAAGCTAAGGCATGGCAGCCAAAGAAAACCTGCCAAAGACATAAGCAAAGAAAAAAACCATGAAGTCAAAGAAGGACATGGGAAAGTGGTGTGAGTTCCATAAGAGCTCCACTCACAACACAAGTGAGTGTCGGGCCAAGCAGTTGCTGGTGGCCCAGATGAGGGCTTCTGAATCAGATGCATGCTCCAACTGAATCATAACCTAACAAGTTGAATGACAAAGGGAAGTAGATTATTGATGCAGAGCCCAATGCCACTGTTGCCACTACAAAGATCCAGAAGGAGGAACTAGAAAATCCACAGGAGACAGAGCATCTCTTCCATTCCTAGATGTGGGTAAAGGGTTCCCTGCTATGGTTCATTGTCGACAATGGGAGCCAAAAGAACCTCATTTCAGCAGATGTCGTGAAACAATTGGGTTTTACGACCACAGTGCACCCACAACCATACACCGTTGGGTGGCTTCACCAAGGACGAGATCTCCGCGTAAGCCAGCAGTGCCACCTTACCTATAGCATCAAGCCCTTGACGGATGAGGTATTGTGTGACATTGCACCTATTAATGTTTCTGATGTATTATTAGGCAAACCATACTTGTGGAAGTGACATGTTGTGTATGAGTCCCAGCCCTGCGCTGTTATTATTACTTTGGGAAATAAATTGTATAGGATACCAGAGGTACCACCGCCTCCGACTATCTCTTTGGTTACTGCAAAACAATGCAGTAAGCTCATTTCCCAAACCAAGAAATTTGGTTTCCTAATGATCCGCCCCTAGGGAAAGAAGAAGACTGTGGCCACGACCTCCAGACATGGCTCCTCTGCACGACAACAACAAATGGACAAAGTTGTGGAGGAGTACGAGGACATCTTCACCTCACCCACAGGAGTGCCTCTACATTGTTAGGTCAAGCGCCCCATTGAACGAACCCCAGGTGCGCCGCTACCCAGTGGACCAATCTATAGGCGTTCTGTTTTGTAGAATGATGAAATCAAGAGGCAGATTCAGGAGCTGCTAAATAAAGGTCACATTCGGCCAAGTTCATTTCCCTGTGGGAGCCCGATCGTGTTGGTACAAAAGAAGGATGGGACTTGGAGACTCTATATTGATTATCAGGCACTGAACAAGATCACTGTCCAAAATAGGTACCCGATCCCACGGATTGATGACCTTCTGGACCAACTCAAAGGGGAAAAATATTTCAACAAGATCGACTTGAAGTCTGGGTATCGCCAAGTACCAATCGAACCCTCTGATGTGTGGAAGACTGCCTTCAAAGCCAAGGAGGGCCTTTTCGAATGGCTTGTCATGCCTTTCAGACTGAAAAATGCTCCTGCAACCTTCATGAGGTTGATGGATGACATCTTGCGTCCATTCACCAACTCATTCGTAGTGGTATACTTGGATTACATTCTTATCTTCAGCAAGACTTGGGAATAGCACCTCCACCACATTTGAGAAGTCCTCCAAACACTGCGGCAACACAAGTTGTGTGCCAATTTGGAGAAGTGCACTTTTGGCATGACCTAGGTTCAATATTTGTGATACATTATTAATGAAAGGGGGGTGTATGTGGATCCAGCCAAGATCCAAGTCATTCGGGATTGGCCAGCCCCAACCACCGTAACAGAGCTTCACATCTTTCTGGGTCTTGCTAATTTCTACCGCAGGTTTGTGTTGGGATTCCAACAACTATGTCCCATTGATGTAGCCATGAAATTTGCAGCTACTTAGGCCGATTCAACTCATGTCCAGTCTGAAGCTGAAAAAGCAAAAAACTTCATCGAGCGCATTCAAAACATCCGCCAACAGGTTCATGACATATTGGAGAGAGCCAATGTTAAGTACAAGCAACAACATGATCAACATCGGGTGCCACACAACTTCCAAGTGGGTGAAAAAGTGTGGCTACATTTGCAGAAGGAGCGCCTCACTAGACCACACCACAAGATTATCCCACATTGATATGGTCCATACACCATCACCAAGGCTGTAGGGAACAATGCCTTCGAGCTCAGTATTCCACCATTCCTTGGTCTGCACCCAGTATTCAATGTAGACCGCATTCATCCCTACTTGCCACCTCTATTGGACACCTCTGACATTGCAGAAGAACTCACACCAAAAGAGTTAAACCCAGACTGCATGGAATAGGCCACCACAAACTGTATCATGGACATGCAAATCAAGAACACTCGCCGACAGAAGATCCAACTATATCGGGTTGTCAAAGCTGGCCAACTCCTGCACCAATGCAAGTGGTTCACCATGGACCAAGTTCAACATAAGTTTCCTCATCTCATGGAGGAACTCAATGCAATGGAAAACATTTCTTCCTAAGGGGGGAGGAATGATCCAGGTGGATATCGATGGCCACCCACCTATTCCACTTGGGGCCCCACCATTGTCTCTTTCAATTTTTTTTTCACGACTTACTATTTTTAGCACTTTTTCAAGTGCTGAACTTCCAGAGCCGTTTTGAAGCCCGAAATGAAGATAGTATGCCGAATTTATGTCCCTGGGAAGTTGAAACACCAATTTACCCAAATGGGGCCCATAGTTTTGGCGCTTCATCTCCTAGGGTTAGGTTTTTGGACATTTTGTATTCTCCATTGTTTCTCCATAATAAATAGGCCCTTGAGCCTCATTGTAATACAATTCATAGGTCTGTAGTCGCCACATCTCTTCTCATAGATTCACTACCAGCACCATAGCTATTTTATTTCCATCATGTTTGTAAGAATATTTCTGTGATTTGATATTAATGAAATAAGGCCTTATTTCTGCTGTATCTCTATGTTTATGATTATTTCTGTATTCTGTTTCATTCCTGAATAAATCCATATCAACATTGTGGGCCAGCGTAGTGGGATAAGGAGGGAAGCTTCTAGAGGAAGGAAACCCTAATGGGTGGGAACCATTGAGGGAGAGCTCACATTGTTTAAAAGGAGGGAAAGGTATCCATTGCAAATCATCTTGAGTATTATTCATCTTTGGTCCTTTGGACTTGCTGCAACTTCTTGTTGCTTAGCAAGACTTGTTGGGAAATTATTGTTTAGGATTTC
Source organism: Pinus albicaulis (assembly GCA_034641835.2). Classification (NCBI taxonomy): domain Eukaryota; kingdom Viridiplantae; phylum Streptophyta; class Pinopsida; order Pinales; family Pinaceae; genus Pinus; species Pinus albicaulis. Next base: position 67,904,255 of record CM076584.1, read on the forward strand.
CTCTCCTTCTTGAGTATCTCTTGGAGGATTGCACTCTATTCCCCATACTCAGATATTGAGGTCAAGCATCATCCTTCTTCATCAACGTAGTTTCAGCTGGAGATTGTGCATTGTTGTTGGGTGTTGCTGGGGAGGTTTTCTACAACACCATCCTTGGCTTTTTTTTCAGAGGAGGGAGCTTCCATCCCTTTGGGATATCAAAAAAGGAGGTTCATGAGCTTATTCCACCATATTTGGCATCAAGCCAACCACTTTCCATCATATGCAGCACATTCCCTCTCTTAGAAGTGTTATTCTTGGAGAGCATTTGTTGTGAGGGATTAGCAGATAGTTGGAGAGTGAGATATTAGGTGAAGGGATTAGCCTTTCACTTCAGATTTCCATTGGAGGAGGGTTCTTCGTTTGTTGCAACCATTTAATCCTTCTCCATCTATTTCCATTTTTTGAGTCGCTGCAGCCTAGCAACTCCGACATTATTGTATTTTACTATTTTGTACATGTATTGTAGCCAATCCTTCTAAGGATTTTTGTATTAGTGTTTTCAGGGGTTGAGAGTTTTCTCCCCCTCATTTCTTGTGCTATCATATCTATATCATTATATTTTCATGTTATATTTTGCAGTGTCTTCTATAGACAATGCTTCCATATCTAGGGAAAATTTATATAGCAGTGTTTTATCACATTTGGTGTACATGTCTTATTGAGGCTCTCATTGCCTAACTTGAGTGACTGATTCCTAAAATCATTGTATTCATTTGCTGCTATATTATACATTGTTCAGCTATTTGCATCTTCATGTGCCATGGCTCATTAAAATAACACTGTGGATTCCTTGTATGTTCATACATTGTTGCAGCCCCATTCCTTGAGCAATTTCTAAAGGGAAATAGGTGTGGGAGGCTTGTCTCACCACCCTAGAAGGATTTATTGGTCCCAATCCTTAGATTTTGGTCTTAGACACATTGGTCTAAGGGGATCCAGGTCTTGGTATCAAATCCTGTTGCCTCCATTTCTGGAAAAATCATTTTCCTGCCATGGATTTCCAGCCATTCCTAAAAAGGGATATTACATGGTATGAAATTTTCTGAGGATGATGTCCTTGGCATGAGGAACAAGAATATGTTGATTTTTTTTCATTTGAGTGCCCCAAAAAAGAATTCAGCGGGAGTGGCATTGCACGCTTGGCCCAATTTTCAGCAAGCCTAACTGTCAAAATTTCAAAATTTGCACAAAAGTGCCAAAAATGGATTTTGCTTTGCTGATCATGGTTGGGAGGGTTGGAGGGACTCATCAGCATGATTTTTGAGCTTTTCCTTCTCCTTTTCCTCATTTAGAGCTTGAATATTTGCATGGGTTCATTTGAGCTTGGCCCTTGCAATCCAGTTTCTCATGGCATAATGTCTGCCATCTTCCTTTGCATGTTAATGTCTATTTTTTCCTTCTCAAGTTGACCCTCTAGGTCAAATTTTTCCCTATCAATCCAAGATTCTCTATATTTGATAATTTCTATGGAAAAAAACTCACTTGGACTGAGCTTCTCTGCCAATTCTGCCTCTTTCTCTCTTTTCTGGGCTAAAGCCTTCTTCAACCCAATTTTCCTTGGTCTCTTCATCAGAAGTTGTTCTTTCTCATCCTCAATTTCATCAAAATTTCCCAAGGTCTCATCTATCAATTCTTTGGCCTTTCCGGGCTCTTTCTGATATTTGATTGCCCTGAACTCATTGATGGCCTACTTTTTCTTCAACTACTAATTCTCTAGCTCATAAAAGTTTATCACATTATTTTCCCTACCAAGATTAGCTTGAAGCTCACTAAAATTGGAATCCTTAATTTTGAGCAGCATATTGGTAATCCTCTCCTAATCCTAATCTTCAAGGTTAATTAGCTGAAACTCTTGTTCAGCTTCATGCTTGTCTTCCTCCTCAAAAATGACATGCCCTGTGACCTTTTCCTTACCCTTATCAAGGCATGGCCCCTTGCACCTCAAGTGGAACAAACACATGCCTGTAGTCCCTCGGTATGCTAAAGGAAATAGCACAATGTCACTCATTTTAGTGTCATTTGTCTCAATGTTCTCATCACTGCTTGATGCTCTATCATCATTATATGAGGGTGAAGGGTTGTGGATATGAAGGAATATATTGCCGATGATGGCCATGTGGAGTAGTGAAAATTTCATGGCCAATGAAGGTATCCCATGGAATATTCTTCTGCTAGAGCTAGTGCATAACCACCATCTTGATAAGTGAATGGTGAAAAAGGCTCTACATTTTCTGATTGTAGTCTCTCTTTTTCACTATGTAGGCCATTTTGTCAATGCTACGGAAAAGGTAATATGGTATATGCAGCATCCCAACTCTAGTGAAATGCATAAGGAGATGGATGTGGTAGGAGTAGAGGTAGGAAAACCTTCCCTCAAAAGTGAAATACTTCATTATTATCCTCATCATGGGTGCATATCTATCAAGCATATGAGAAAAATGAAAGATGGACTTGTGGTGGTCTTTATACCTAGGTTTAAGATATGGTTCAAAATAACTCATGTTTAGGTTTGCCTACTTGAACCACTTTTCTCCCACACATGGTATTCCTATAGCATTTGCAATGGAATTTGTAGACATATCAAAGGTGACCCTGGAAATATTAACTTGTTTGTCATGCAAATTGATAATGAATAGTCTTGTTAGATCTAGGTGGTTTTGTACTTGCTGCACCTTCTCACAAAACTCAAAGAAGCCTACATGCTTAAAGCAGGAAACAGAAAGAGGAGAGGCCATGACCTCCCTTGTATTGATAGATTCAAACCTGTTTATCTTTCCTCCCTTATGATCATGCCTCTTTGGAATTTGGGCCACACAAGCACTGTCTTCACACTGAGACACTATAAAATTGTTTTTGGAAACCCTAGGGCCCATGTGAAATGAGATGAAGGGATGGTAATGAAATGGTAGCTTGAATCAAATGAAGGGGATGAGTGTGAATGGGTATAGGTGTATGAGAATGAGTGAGGGGAAAACTAACTCAATGACAACCCTCAAGAAGTGTAATTACCTTCTCTATCACTCATACTCCATTTAGGAGGAGGAAATAAGGATATAGATAGTGTTTTAAAGCTTATAACTTAGGGTTTCCTTTTAGGGTTTGATTTACATTGATTAAGAACCCACCAAATGGCATAAAAAATAGGGTTTATATTGTATTCTTAGGACTTAGGATATATTGGATGACCTTGGCACAGATTTGAATATGTCTCGATGTGATTTGAGTGGTCGGAGGGCTTAGAAACCCTTTCTGTCGAAGTACGCAATGCTTATGGCTGGGGGCACAACACCAGGCTCTGAGCACACAACGTGAAGGTAAGTTAGCAGGATTCTGTCGGGAAACAACACAGTGCATTGAAAAGGGTGCAACACTATCTCCCATGTGCATAACGCCATCAGAAATTGCGTGGAGAAAAACTAGCAAGGGCACAGTGCCAACTCCCAGGCGTGCAATGCCAAGACAAACACGTAGTGCCAAGGAACGTTGCCTGAATTTGCTCTGAAAACCCACAAATTTGTCCTTGCTGAGTGCGCCTGATCTTTTTGAAATGAAACAATGGTTCTCTTGAAGTGTGAAATTGGTTCTTATAGGCTTCAGAATGTCATTTAACTTTAAAAAGACCCACCTTCTAATGTTTAAAGTCCTTTTTCTTCTCTCACTAACACTCTTTGAAACTTTTTCTTTGCAGGTTACTGAAGTTATTGAATTGGATTTCCTTTTTCTTATTGATGCATGATATGTTTACTTTGAGAACTTTAGGATGATTACACATACCATCATCTTCAAAATCTTATGTAGTTTCCACCATAAACTCAACTGATCTTTTCCACCTTCTCTGGCCACTTCTTCAAAAACCCTAAGTGTCTGCAGTCTCTACAACAATCATCAGTGTTGTCTTCTAAGTTCTCTATAGCCCTTTCAAGTTCATTCATTTCTGTCCAGTTCACCTTACCTTTTTTCCTTATTACATCAATATTTTCTAATAAAATTTCTTGATGTTTGGTTTTGTGTGCTTCTTCCATGTCAAATTTTTCAAGTGATCACTATTTTGGAACTTAAATGGACTAACAAGTTTATAGCCCTTGTCATCCACAAGACTAAGTATTTCCTCTTTCCCTTGCTATAAGTTGTTCTTATTCAGGAATAGACATTATACATCATCAATACCTTCAGCTGATAAATCTTCTAACTCTCCTTCAAAAGTGATAAACTTTATCCATTTTCCTCATTTGCAGGTTCTGAACTAATGAGATAATTTTCCTTGGAAATTTTAGGTCCTTCTTGAATAACCATGCCTTGACATTCTATTACATCGGAGCCAGATTATAGCAAAGGAAAATCAGTTCCTGAAACATCCAAGGATGACCTTAAACATGTAAAACCTAATGACCTAGTGGGAGTGTCATTTGACCTGATTTTGACTGAAATTTGAATCAGAGATTTTCAAGTGAAAACAAAGTATTGTTCTAGGTTATTATGCCCAAAGGGACATGGGAATGAGTCTGCAATAGGAAACCCTTGAGGGATGGTGGAGTTTATTGACAAGGGAGAATAGGGAAATAAATTCTAAGGTAGGAAAGAAAGATAAAAATGAGGAGTATAAGCCCATAAGGAGTCTTTTAAAAGTAGCAGGGTGAGTTTGAGAAGACCAACTGAAGAATAGTGAAAATAGGTATATAAAGATAATGAAGGTAGTGAGATTTCTGAAACTCAAGATATTCAAGGTATATTGTTTTCAGAAAACTATAACCATTATATAGTCATCTAAAGATAGTGAAAAAAAATACTGATGACTAACAATCTCCTCAAGAAGGAAAAAAGGATGGGCATGCAAAGCAGCAGTTGAGGTATAATTATTCCCATAGTCAAGTTGATTATGTTTTTGCAAGGCATGACAATTATTCATGCTTGAATGGAAGAAAGAGTTGTTGTGCATACTGTGGTATGTTTAACCATAATGTTTCCAGATGCTGGAAGAGGATGAAGGCATACAGGAAGTAGATGAGTCAAGGAAAATTGAAAATAAGGTGCATAAGACTTGCAAACATTTCCAAAAGAAGTGGCATGTTGTTTCCTAATGTTGGACATTTCATCCAACTAATCATCCTGTTAGTCTCCTATACCAATAGGTTTCATCTTTCATGATTGTCTTGATTGAACTATGGAATATGTTCAAACCTTCTTTCTTGAGCAAAGGTGTTCCATATTCTTGAAAACCCAAAAAATAAAAAAAAATAAAAAATTTTAAAAATGTAAAGAGGGTATGCCCTAAAAGAAAAATCAAAGGGTAAGAAAAATAAAATGGTCAAAAAAGAGAAAGAAATGAACCCCAAGCAAAAATAGACCAAGGAAAGTGTGCAAATCCAAATGCCACTACTATTTCATTTTTGTAATAAAGCAATTGTGTGCAGCTTGTCAAACTTTTGCCACAATTCATGAATAGTCAAACTGTTTAAACTTGGCTTATTCATATTTCAATTTCATGTTATAGATTAGAGAATAAATATCTAGCCATACAGTTTAATCTTGGTAGATAAGTAGATAGGTAGAGTTAATAAAAGGTGCTCAATAGCTTAATCTGAGCCCTTGGATGTAATAAGGGTAGAATTAGATAGATTTGCCTTGTAAAAAAGAAAAAGATTGATAAGGGTTTGCAAGTCTAAATGCACCCTAATAAAGAAAGAAAATGGTAGTGTTAAGTAGATAGGGTAGGTAGATGGTGCTGCAAAGTGTTATCTGATGAATGATGCTGCTACATGTTTTTGATCCTTTACTTTCATCACAAGTACTAAAGTAGGAAATACACTGGAAAATCACAGCAAGCAAAGTCAAACTCATTAACTTCCCTCATCACTTTCCCCTCAAAAGTTTTACTAATTTCCCCCAAAGTACTAAGGTATTTGGAGATCAAAGGGGCTCAAGGAATTTCCTTGACTTCTGGAGGGACCGGACCCTCGGCCTAATGATCAAAAAGACCTAAGTACTTGAGATAATTCATCATTATAATCATCCATCTCTAACCTTGTCCTAAATAAAATCCTATTTTTCTTAGGAAACTCATGCAAAATTCCATAAAAATCCCTCAAGATAACTTGCTATTCTAAGTTTAAGTGTTGAAGATAAGATATTGCAATTTACTTCAGAAGTTATCACTTTCTTAGATGTGCAAAAATATTTTGAGTTTCCTTGTCCTTTGCCATATTTACATTTAACTCTATTTTACTAAATCCCTAGTAAAATACCCTATCCTAAGTATATAACTCAATTTTTATAAATAACCCAAAAAACCCCTCTATTATAAAGTTTAACCAAAGTGTTTATATCCCCGCACATTTAAATAAAAACCCACTATACGCCCTTTGGTTAAATTTATCTTTATATAATAATCCCACCCTTATGGTAAGTCAAATATATTAATTGATTTATCATATAATAAGACATATATAAAAAAATAAAATGAAACTTTAGACATACAATATGTATGTTTAAACCCAAAAATACATTTTAAAACCCGCGCCTAACAAAATCCCGAAACGACTCCCTTTTCATTATAAATACGAGATTAGTTAATTATCTGAATTAACTAATAACCTTACTCTCCGCCTATCATACGTCTCCCGGGGTGATTAGATTAAATTTTAATTATTTTAAAGCCCGACGGGTCCACACCTTAACCCTCCGCGATCTCCCCATCATTTCAAACCATTTGATCACTCCTCCGCAGATCAATGATCCCTGTCAATTCCGCTACCCATCCCTTGTCAGCATTTTAACCAGCAGGGGATGGGTGGTATTTGAACAGTTCACCGTCCACGTGGCAATCACTTTGTGGAATCGCTGCCCGCCCAACTAATACCACCCTCGTCCAAAAAGCGGTGCGGGGTTACCGCTTACCACTTACCTCCCGACCTTTGCTCACGTCAGCCCGTACGTTGATGACGTCACACCTCGGAAAACTAAAAAACTTTTAAATTGTAAATAAAGCCAATTCTTCGTGTTTTTCCGTTATTTTCGTTATTAAAAACAATAGCGCCTTCTGCTGCGATTTTCGAATTTCCACTGAAATTCACCGTGTTATCTGTTTTTGCTCCAAGATTCCGCTGCACCTGTGTTCGAGTACAGTCCCGCCATTGCCTGATACCTGTTAAAAGTCAGTTTCTTCCAAAAAACAGGTATTTATCCTTTTCCGCCCCGAGCTGCAAGTAAAACTCAGTTTTCTTTGTTTTTCGCTGAATTAGTGATTAAAAAACATCACTGAGATCTTCCCCAGAGGTTTTAAAACTGTGTAATTGCTCCCTGAACCTACAAATTGTGCCAATTTCCTTCATTTTAGAAATCACGCTCGGCCTGTGAAGAAAACCAGAAACCTCCATTTTGAATCCACAAGAACCAAAATGGAGGCCCCGGCAGCTTTGAATATAACTCCACTGAATGCTCCTCACCGTGAATTGGAATATTTACCTTTGGTAGATAAAGATTTCCAAATTAAAGACTTACATTTTGATGAAAGCCCCCTTCTGAGTTATTGTCGCTGTAGAGACGAATACTCAAAGGGGCAAGATCTTATAGGGTTGTGGGAATCCAATCTCCCAAGGTATCTCATCCCTTCAGTCATTTTTTTCCCAGAAATCATCCACTATTTCCATTCAAACTATGATCCCACTCAAAGGGCCGTAATAGCGCCTGATCAGAGTGTTATGTTTCCCATTACTCCCTAGGCTATCAATGCAATGCTACACTTTGAACCAGACCAAGAACTAGCACCGTTATCTATGCAAGAATTGATTGAGAAGACTAGGCAATTAACCCCAGAAAAGCTAAAATCCATGTGCCAGAATTTCATGTTGCCTGAACATCAACCTAAGGGGCCTCCTCCCTATGGTTTTTATTATTTCAATAAATTGGGAAGGCTCATCATAAATATGATATCTTTTGTCTTGGGATTCAATACCAGTGAATATGTGGATGAGATAACACTGGTTTTACTATCTATCTTTACTCCTGGGCAGCCTCCTGAAGTTAAATATGACTTTGCCTCTTTCATAGCCAATAAGATCCATGATCAGTTCATGAGGCTAGATGATGAAAAAGTTTTCAAATATTCCTCAGTTATTTATCATCTCATTATCTTCTATCAATCAGAAAAGTTCCCTTTCTCTATTAAAAAGCTTGATGCCAAGGGAAACCCCAGGTCAGTTATATTTTGGTCTCCCATAATTCATTCTTCCTCTGATTCTCCCTATTCCTACACTGAGTTCATTGATCAGTTTGTATATCCTGCAACAACCTTGTTGACAGGAATTCCCCCCCCCAAGGCTCAATAATGAAATAAAGAAGACCTTGCAGCTTTGAAGGACTTATAAAGTTGGAGATTGGTATTTATATCAAAACCATACAGTCATCAGAATTTATGGATGTGAATTACATCCATTCAAGTTACCAAGATATGTGCCCATGAGGAATTTTGCCTTGGAATATTTCAGGCAAATGAATAATTCAGATGTGATCCATTTTTGTAGTGTGAAGAAGAAAGCCCAACTAAGGATCAAAAGTCAATTAGGTCCTTTCATCTGCAACTCTAGGGAGGCCGAATGAGAGGCAGAAAATATATTACAAAGCAAGTTCCAAAGAACTTTTCGTTGGGTTCCTTATGACCCATTTGGTTTTATTTGTGAAAAGAGATTAAAGAACAAATCATCCCCTTATATACACCACAAGATTCCTGAACTAGAACAATATGCCAATCAAGATGAATGGGTTGAAGGAACACTTGTTGAGGAAGAAAGTGAAGCTGACAAAATGAACAAAATTATGAAAGATCTCGAGAAGAAGTATGACCTAGAATCTTGTGGTCAAGTGCAGGTACCCTACATTGGCACTTCTTCAACAGCAACTCTACAGCAGACATTACAGGAAAGCAGTTCATCAGTTGCAACAGAACCAAAGGGCAAAGGAAAGGAACCTGAAATCCAGGTCATTGAAACTTTGGTCATGGCAGAGAAACCACAAACTTCCAAAGCACCTGAACAATCACAGGTTTCTCCCACACAGGCAAAGCACACACAAGTTCCAGAGTTGCAAACTCCATTAAATGTGGAAATAGGAAAGAAGAGGTAGGTTCCAGATACCACACCTCCAAAAGGGACCTCACAGGTACATCAAACTAAAAAACACAAATCAGATCCACTTCCAGATGTGGAGATCATTGATGAAGTGTTTGATGATGGAAGGGAAGACAGTCAACTAATTGGCACAGTTAGTGAAACAAACACAGGACAGAAAGGAAAAGCTTTACAAAAGCAATTAAGTACTGAGGTATCCTCTTTCAGACCACCAAAGACAGACACAGGGGATATTAAAAGAACCTTCATTAATATTAAAGCAAAGAATGATCCATTGAAAATGAAGGTATATGATCAGTATATGAATATGGCTCCCCAAAATCAAGAAAGGCTAATGTCAGCGTTTGACCTTTCACAAGGCAAAATGTTGATGAGCCACTTCAAGACAAAGGTGCCAAAGCCCACTTCAGCAGCTGATTACATCAGAACAAATTTTTAAGTTTTGGCAAAAGATATCCATCCTCTGGACCAGATAGAGCTACACAGACAAACTGGGGAAATGGTCTATTCTACTCTTACCAATAAGGCCATGGCAGCTATAACGCTGCAGGATTCTTTGAATAACACAACTGCACAATTGCAAATTGAGAAGGCCTCTTCACAGGCCAAAGATAACATAATAAAGTCTTTAGAAGACATAATCATTGGTTTGGGGCACAACCCCAAAGATATTAAAAGCATTGAGGCATTAATAAAGAAGAAAGATGATGACATAGCTGCACTGAGAAAGCAGCTAAAATTTCCAGCCTCAAGGCACCCTCAGACCCAAGAAGTTCTAAAGGGGAATTCACAGGAAGAAATAATGGATTTGCTCCTAAATATGACTGAGCGACTAAGTGAAACGGAGAAGGAATTGGAACAAGCTTTGCAGGAACAGGAAACTATCAGGCAGACATCAACAACAGGTACTACAACAACAGGTCAGCAAACACAGCCATCCCAGGTAAACACTTCTGGTTTGAGTTCTGATGAATTAATAAAACAGATGGAAAGTCTACAACTAAGGGTCACAGAACTCCAAACAACAAAAATGCAATTAGTAAAATTGGAGGAAAAATATGATACATCTAAAAAGACAGTTGTTGATAACACCAGGGAAATAAAAAGGTTGGAAAAATTGGTTCAGGCTTTGGAAAAAGATCTTTCATTGGAAAAGCCTTTAAAGGAAATAAATGACATTATTTGGGGTAACATCATTGAGTTAATAAAGGGCATTTGGCCCTCTATTCAAGCTATTTTTGAACAAAATGAGTTGGTTAAAATAGCCCAAGAAGAAATAAACAGAACCAAAAATGAATTAAGAGGCAGGCCTGAGCAGGCCAATCAGCTCATTCAATTTTTGAACACCAGGACAAAACAACAACTTGCAGTATTAGGGATTGAAGATAGGACCAGCACAGTTTTGGAAATAAAGAGAGTTTTCATCAAAAGAACTTTCATGCAGAATTTAGAAAGGAAGTGCACTGATATTTTGGTTGATATCAATATTTTCAGAGAGAAATTTCAAGCTTTGTTGGACAGTGGGTTACCAAGTCCTATGCTTTCAGAGGATCAAATAATGGACTTGGAAACCTATGTAAAGAAAATAAATGCTCATGCTCAAAATACAGCTGCTTGTTCTCCTAGTATACCACAATCAACATTACCAACAGGGAGAAACATCTATGATAGAGTGAGGAATCTATTTCATTCGGAACATGAAATAAAGTATATATTTCCTAATGAGCCCACCTTTTACAAACTCACAGAAGCAGATGAAACATTGAGAAAGCTCAAAAGGACTATGATACCAGATAATCAATGGTGGAATGAAATGTTGGAAATTCTATAAAAGTTATTTTCAGGATGAGAATTTTATCTCTACTATCAAGTAAAGGATAAAATGAGTACAGATGAAAGAGTATCAGTCACCCAGGTTAAAAGAGTATCCGTAAAGACAAAGAGTATCAAGCAAGCAAAGCAAATTACTCCAAAAGACAGCAACGAGCCCTTTTTCAGCACTTACCTCCAGCACATCCACAAAGAAAGGAAACAACACATCAACAGTTACTTATTATGCTATCTACGAGACCATTTGTCTCCTGTTTACTTGTAAATTAATCCTTAGTCACCCCACAATATGGGCTAGGATAGTGTGAGATATTTTCAATTATTTAGTGTATAAATAAACCCTCAAAGATATTGTTGAGGGTGGATTCTATTACTCTGCTGTAACATTGAGATTTTCAGAATAAAGGCATTTTGGAGAAATTTATTCGTGGCTTACTGGATGACGATTTAAAGCACTAGACTTGTTGCAGGATTCATGTGTTGGACTACAGTTCAATAAGTCTTTCTACCCTTTTTCTGAAGTTTTATATTAGTTTATAATATCATCATATCCATTTCTGAATAATTTACATAAAGGATTGAATCAGAATTTGCTTAATTGTACTCTGATTTCAAATGTGATTGTTCTTAATGTTTTCTTCTAAATTAGTTATAAGCATGAATTCTTAAACGCTCCTGCTTTGCTAATTTAAACATTTTTGATTACTATAATAAAGAATCCTTCATTGCTCTTTGTTTGTAGTCATCTCACTTCTTTCTTTTGAACATGGTGAAAGATTCTTAGTTGCCTTTCATCCCTTCAAGATCATCCCATCCACTTTAAATTCTAAGGATTGTTCTCTGTCTAGCTATCTTGCCCTGTAATACCATCTTGTGTTTAGAATAGAAATCCAGTAAAGCCATCCTTTGACTCCATAGCCCAATGGACTGAAAGCCCTCAACCTTGCCCTTAGTTTGTGGATTCCACCAATTTCCAAACAAACCCTTGAAACTATAACTAGCCTAAAACCTTTCAAGAACAAAGATAAATCATAAAGAGAGAGCCCTCTCTGGATGCAGATTGGCTAGATTTTGCATCTAAAAGGTTGGTTTGTGGTTACCTCGGGTATACTTTCCTCTTACACAACTTCTAGGAAAACCTGAGTGATAACATAGTGGCGACTCCACTGGGGAACTGAATCATTTTATTGATATTATTGTTTGATTTATAAGCTATAGACAGAGTCTGAAGATCAGCCAGGTAGCCTTTGAAATTTCTTTTGCTTTGCAATTGCAAAAGTAAATAAATGCTGCTTCAGTCTATCTCTGATTTAGCTTATATACTGAACTTTAGTTTCAAAATATTCAATCAGATTCTCTAGTTTAAACAGATATTTGAGAAAATTTTAATCATACATCATTATTTCTTGAAGAATTTGTAGAAGTTGTATTTATTCCTTCAATTAAAATTAAAAATCCAAAAAACACATAATCTAGGAAAACTGGCTTCAGAAAGGATTCGACATACTAGGTCAAACCCTGACCCTAATCCACCACCAATATTTGAAAATCCAAATCTGATTCCTAGGATTCTTAGAAGACAAGGAAGTCAAGAAAGTTCTGAAAGAGGAAGTCAGAAGAGTACAGGAAGTTCTAGACCACTTTCTAGATCTGCATCTTGTCCTGTGAAAATTATATATATTGATGACATTCCTTTCGATGCATGATTTGAAACATCTTTGTTTGTGAATTTTTCTGAAACTGAATTATCTAGATTAGTTCCAGATCCATTGTTCTTTGAAGATTTGCAATACAGATTTGTTTCACATCATCTTGACAGAGAATTGCATAACTCCATTCAGTCTGAGCAAACCTTTGAAGAAAGTTCAAACATTTCTGTGATTACTGAAGCATCTCCAAGTTCAGTCACTTTTTCTCAAACTTTTCAAACACCTGTTATCCCTTCTACTCCTCCATCTCCTCCTGCCAGATCATCAACTCCTATTACCTCACTTTATCTTCCAATGGCCAATCGATATGCCCCTTTACAGTTACCAGCCAACCCTCCAGCTTTACCTCAGGATTACCAGAGTAAGATCACACCTTTTGATGGATTAGGCACTTACACAGCTCAACAACACACCAAAAGGATGACTGATTACTTTGAGTTTTATGAGATTGATACTGATAATATCCGAATGAGAATTTTCGTTCAGAGTCTCACTAGAGAAGTTACTACTTGGTTTAGGGCTCGTACCCCGAACAGTATTGCTGATTTAGAAGCTTTGTATAGGGCATTTTTTAATAGATGGGAGAAAAAGAAAGATCCTCTTCAGATCCTATCAGAATTTGAAAAATTAAGAAGAAGACCGAACGAAACCGTACAAGATTACATCATAAGATTCAATGAATCATATAATGCAGTTCCTCAAAACCTAAGACCCCCACCTGACTCTGTGTTGGTTAAATTTCCAGATGGTTTTGACTCTGATATAGCTTATTCCCTCAGGGAAAGGGCTCCTCAAACATTAGAGGAAATGCAAAGCATAGTGGTGAGTGTAGAAGCAAATCTGATTGAAAAACGAGCCAAGGCTAGGGCAGAGAGAAGAATGCCTATGAATGAAGAACCTTCAGCTTTTGAAAAGAAGTTGGATGTAATCATTAAAGGTATGGAAAGATTAGGAGACAGAGTGGAAACCATTGAAAGAAAGTCTTCTACTGACAATCAAAATGTTGCAAGAAACCCGAACTTTAGGAGGAATCTGAATCAAAATAGTGGAAAGAATGTCCCTGACCAGAACATTAGGCCACCCTTCCAAGAAAACTTTGTTGAAGGCTCAACTTCTGAAGAACCTACAGAAGATGTAGAAATAAACAATGTAACTGATGACAAAAATGAACCAGAAGTCTTCCTATCCCAAGATTATCAAGAGAACCACATCCTTGAAACATTCCAAACTCATTCAGGTGAGACTTTTGATTTTAAGGAAGGCTATGATACAGCAATCTACGAGGTTCATAAACAGTACAACTTGAGAAGTAGACGGATTGATGTGCCTGAGAATAGCAAACAGAGAACCGCAAAACAAAATGTCAAAGGTAAACAAAACATTCCCCTTGTACAAAACAGTCCCCAAGTACAAATTTTGTCTAGGATAAATCCCAACCCTTCAAATCCAATAATTGAAGATGTCTCTGACAACCAACCAAACAATAAACAACAATCTAATACTTTTCCTCCTGTGGGGAATGTAGAAGAAATAGTAGAAGTTAGTCCAGAAACATCTTCAAAACAAAACTTCATTCATGAAAAAGAGAAAAACATTGAAGACCCAAAAAACAGAGAAAACCCAACTGTGCAAAACACTAAAACTCAAACAGAAAAACCTTTCAATCTAGAAGCTGAAACAGGAATACTCAAGATAGTTGTTCCTTTATCAGAATTGGCTAAACATGATGTCTATAAGAGTCAGATTACCAAGTCCCTAAACATTAACATTACTGGATTGGATGATTCGGTAAACATTCTTGATGATCAACCCAAACTTCTTTTTGGCCCTGAGGTTAATGGCAAACCAGAAAGTGGAGGAACCCCTCCATTTTATGTAAGCCTCAATGTTCATGACAAGATACTCCATAATGCAATGCTTGATTCTGGAGCATCTCACAATTTGATGCCAAAAGCAGTAATGGAAAGATTGAATCTAGATATTACCAGACCGTACAAAGATTTGTTTTCATTTGATTCTAGTCAAGTAAAATGTTTAGGTTTGATTAAAGATTTGTGTGTTACTTTGGTACAATACCCTGCTAAATCTGTTTTAATGGACATAGTAGTTGTTGATATTCCACCTAAATATGGTATGTTATTGTCTAGATCTTGGGGTGCTAAACTTGGAGGGTCTATTCAACTAGACATGTCATATGCAACTATTTCAGTATTTGGTCAGCCTAAAAGGTTATATAGAGAAACCTTGATGAAGTACTTAGTCAGTAGCCATGAGAAGCCTGAAAACTTCCCTGTTTACTCTGTACATTCTGATATGGATTCTTTTATTTTATACAATGCTGAGTTAGATCTCCCTATTGAAATAGAAGCTCCAGAATTGGAAGCCATAAACAAAACCACTGTTAAAATTGAAGAAATCTCTGAAAACAAAGAAACAACAGATGATCAAGAAATACCTGAAGAAACTAAACAACTAGCTCCTGTCAAGAAACACTTTAAAACAATCGATGAAGATTATGAACATGAAATTCTATGGCATTTAGAGTTTGATGGCTCAGTAAACAGACTAGGGGCAGGAGCTGGGATTTGGTTACATAATGTTGAGAACAATTATGCAGAGGGTCATGCTTATAGGTTGAATTTCAAAAGCACTAACAACATGGCAGAGTATGAAGCTCTTTTATTAGGGCTTAAACATGTCAAGAAGTTAGGAGCTATTAGGGTATCAATCATAGGAGACTCCGAACTAATCATCCAAAAGATTAAAGGAGAATGTTCAACAAAAGAAATGAGACTGAAACAATACAGAGAGACAGTTGTAGAGATTCTCAACACATTTTTACAAGCCCAACTTGCCAAGATTCCCAAGAAACAAAATTTGCATGCTCACAGTTTAGCAATGTTTGCTAGTACATGCAAGTTACCTTTCGACCCTAATCATCAGTTTTTAGCTGAAATTAGGCATAGGCCTGCTATACCAGACAATCTTTTGAATTGGCAAGTATTTGTGAATAACAATCAAATCAATAATTTTTTGACTCTTCAAAATGAGTTTTCTAACTGTAATATAGATGAGGATATAACTATTGATGAATCTGATCAAGGAAAAGAACAAAAAATAGAAATTTCAAGAGAAAATGCAATTCATATGCTGCATCCAACCACATTCACTGAAGAGGACATGCAAAATTTGAAACACATGGAATCTGATGAGATCATAGAAGATGAGACAGAAATCATCAATTTAAAAGATAATCATTTGCCCAAAGGATTAACTCCTTTGGAAGATCTGTTTGACTCAAATGATATTCCATTTAGACCTAAAATGGAACCTGTGAAGGCTGAGATGGAAGAATGCAACTTAGGAACCCCAGAAAATCCCAAAATGGTCAAGTTGTCCAAATCTCTTCCAAAAGATCAAAAGGTTAAATATGTTGAACTATTAAAAGAATTCCAGGATGTTTTTGCCTGGAGTTATGAAGACCTCAAATCTTATGATACATCCATCATTCAACACACTATACCTTTGAAACCAGACCAGAAACCTTTTAAAGAAAATCTTAGGAGAATAAATCCTGTTTTATTACCCTCAATTGGAAAGGAAATCAAAAGGATGTTTGAAGCAGGGATTATAGCTCCTATAAGATTCTCAGAATGGGTTTCTAACCTGGTACCAACAAGAAAGAAGACAGGAGAAATTAGACTGTGTGTCGACTTAAGAAATTTGAATAAAGTTTCTTTAAAAGACAACTATCCTCTGCCGAAAATGGACCATATTCTGCAAAGGGTAGTATGATCTTCGAGAATATCACTACTGGATGGATTTTCAGGGTACAACCAGATTCTGGTTCATCCTGATGATCAGGATAAAACATCATTCACTACACCATGGGGTACATTTAAATATGTCAAAATTCCATTTGGGCTCAAGAATGCAGGAGCTACATTTCAAAGAGCAATGGATATTGCTTTTGCTAAAGAGATACATGATTTTCTGGTTATTTACCTAGATGATTTGACTATTTTTTCTAAAACAGATCAAGAACATTTAGATCACCTAAGGCAAGTATTTATAAAGTGCAGAAAATATGGAATTTCTTCAAATCCTAAGAAGTCATTGTTTGGTTTGGAAGAAGGAAAGCTTTTAGGGAACATTATTTCTAAAGATGGCATTAGGATTGATCCAGAAAGAATTCAAGAAATTTTGCAAATACCCCACCCCAGAAACATAAAAGAGTTGCAAGCATTCATAGGAAAAATTAATTTCTTGAGAAGATTTATTTCTAGTCTAGCAGAGTTACTTAGATTACTAACTAACATGTTGAGGAAAGATTCAAGCATTCACTGGACTGTAGAAGCCAAACAATCATTCGAGGAAATTAAAATGGCTTTAACAAGGACACCAGTTTTGACCAGTCCTAAATTTGATAGAGACTTTATTATTTTTTCATTTGCTTCTGAACATACTGTTGCAGCTGTTTTACTTCAAAAAGATGACCAAGGGTGTGAAAAGCCAATAGCATTTTTTAGTAAAGCACTGAGGGATGCATCTCTAAAATACAATATTATGGAAAAACAGGCTTTTGCATTGATAAAAGCAATCAAAGATTTCAGAGTTTACATATTATATTCTCATGTGATAGCTTATGTGCCTAATGCAGTAGTTAAAGATATTTTGACTCAAGATGGCATTGAAGGTAAACGAGGTAAGTGGATAGCTACCATTTTGGAATATGATATTGAGATTAAGCCAACAAAAATTATAAAAGGCCAAGGTTTAGCACAACTCATGACAGAAACCAATTGCCAAGCCTTAGACATCAATGAACTGGATAACGAGCAGGAGATGGCGACTCCTCAGATCAGTCAAGCTTTCTTAGATTCACCGTGGTACACTGATATAATTCATGTTTTATTAAACCTGCAAGCTCCTCCAGGGTTGTCCAGAACCAAAAGAAGATTTTTAAAAATGACATCTTTGAAATATTGTATTTTAGATAGCACTCTATTTTGGAAAAATCATGAAGGAATCTTGTTGAATTGTCTCTTAAAAGATGAAGTTGATAAAGTGCTTAATGAATTTCATGCAGGGGATTGTGGAGGACATCTCTACTGGAAATCTACTGCAGACAAAATTTTGAGGGTTGGGTTTTACTGGCCAACTTTATTTTCAGATGTTAAGAAATTTGTAACAACTTGTCATAAATGTCAGATATTTGAGGGTAAAAGAAAGTTGTTACCTCTGCCTTTAAAACCAATTTCCACAGAAAGACCTTTTCAACAATGGGGGTTAGATTTTATTGGAGAAATTCATCCCCCTTCTTCAGGGCAACATAGATGGATTTTAACTGCCACTGACTACTTCACTAAATGGATTGAAGCCATCCCATGTAGACAGTCCAATGATTCTGTGATTATAGGGTTTCTAGAAACCAACATACTTTCGAGATTTGGCTATCCAGAAAAGATTATAACAGACAATGCTGCGGCATTTAAATCAAAGAAAATGATTAGTTTCTGCCATAAATATCATATTACTTTAGGCCATTCAACAGCCTATTACCCCCAGGGTAATGGACTAGCAGAATCCTCTAATAAAAGCCTTATCAATATCATCAAAAAGTTATTGGAAGAAAACAAAAAGAATTGGCATAAGAAACTGACCAATGCATTGTGGGCAGACAGACTTACAACTAAGAAATCTATTGGGACTAGTCCATATGAGTTAGTTTATGGCATTGAAGCAATATTCCCATCATCTTTAGGAATCCCTGTTATGAAATTACTTCAGGAGGCTCAAGTGGAGCCAAATGACATTCAAAGAAGAATTAATCAAACAATCCACCTGCAACAAACCAGGGAAGAGATATACCAAAGATCACAAGTCTTGCAGGAAAAGCTAAAGAAAATGTTTGATAAAAGGACTAAAGCAGAAGATTTTCAACTAGGAGATAAGGTCCTAAGATGGGATTCTAGAAGAGAAGAAAAAGGGAAACATGGAAAGTTTGATTTCTTGTGGAAAGGGCCTTATATCATTCATGCCTTGCAGGGAAACAACACTTACTTTTTGAAGGAGTTGGATAATTCAGAAGTTGAAGAAGGACCAGTCAATGGTCGAATGCTCAAGCATTATTTTGATCCCATTTACTAGAATGTTTTGATTTTTCTAACTTGTACATAATATATCCTTTTTCTAATGTAGTTTTGGATTGGATGGTGACTTCTTGGAATTGAAGCCCGAAGTGAAGGCCATAAGTTCCAAAAGTTTCACTATCATATGTAAAATAAAGCTACCAGAAGAAGGAAGATTTCATACTTCCAGTTTGAAGACATTTTGAGGCATCTGACCTGCTGTTCTTGACTTTTCACAAGGAAAACCCATCCCCAAGTGGAGCCAGTGTTAGTCTCCTATACCAATAGGTTTCATCTTTCATGATTGTCTTGATTGAACTATGGAATATGTTCAAACCTTCTTTCTTGAGCAAAGGTGTTCCATATTCTTGAAAAACCAAAAAATAAAAAAAATAAAAAAAAATTTAAAAAATGTAAAGAGGGTATGCCCTAAAAGAAAAATCAAAGGGTAAGAAAAATAAAATGGTCAAAAAAGAGAAAGAAATGAACCCCAAGCAAAAATAGACCAAGGAAAGTGTGCAAATCCAAATGCCACTACTATTTCATTTTTGTAATAAAGCAATTGTGTGCAGCTTGTCAAACTTTTGCCACAATTCATGAATAGTCAAACTGTTTAAACTTGGATTATTCATATTTCAATTTCATGTTATAGATTAGAGAATAAATATCTAGCCAAACAGTTTAATCTTGGCAGATAAGTAGATAGGTAGAGTTAATAAAAGGTGCTCAATAGCTTAATCTGAGCCCTTGGATGTAATAAGGGTAGAATTAGATAGATTTTCCTTGTAAAAAAGAAAAGATTGATAAGGGTTGGCAAGTCTAAATGCACCCTAATAAAGAAGAGAAAATGGTAGTGTTAAGTAGATAGGGTAGGTAGATGGTGCTGCAAAGTGTTATCTGATGAATGATGCTGCTACATGTTGGTTAATCATTTACTTTCATCACAAGTACTAAAGAAGGAAATACACTGGAAAATCACAGCAAGCGAAGTCAAACTCATTAACTTCCCTCATCACTTTCCCCTCAAAAGTTTTACTAATCTCCCCCCAAAATACTAAGGTATTTGGAGATCAAAGGGGCTCAAGGCATTTCCTTGACTTCTGGAGGGACCGGACCCTCGGCCTAATGATCAAAAAGACCTAAGTACTTGAGACAATTCATCATTATAATCATCCATCTTTAACCTTGTCCTAAGTAAAATCCTATTTTTCTTAGGAACATCATGCAAAATTCCATAAAAATCCCTCAAGATAACTTGCTATTCTAAGTTTAAGTATTGAAGATAAGATATTGCAATTTACTTCAAAAGTTCTCACTTTCTTAGATGTGCAAAAATATTTTGAGTTTCCTTGTCCTTTGCCATATTTACATTTAACTCTATTTACTAAATCCCTAGTAAAATACCATATCCTAAGTATATAACTCCCTTTTTATAAATAACCCAAAAAAACCCCTCAATTATAAAGTTTAACCAAAGTGTTTATTTCCCCGCGCATTCAAATAAAAACCCACTATACGCCCTTTGGTTAAATTTATCATCATACTGTAAACCCGCCCCTATGGTAAGTTAAATACATTTGTTAATTTACCATATAATAAAATAAAAACATATATATGAAAAATAAAACTTTAAACATATGATATATATGTTTAAACCCAAAATATAAATAAAACCTGAAGTTTTTCGAAACTAAACTTTGGAAAATCCCGCGCCAACGTGGCTCATCCACCTGGCTTTTCACCCGACCTTTTAACCCCACCGCGACCCCTATTTCCTTTATAAACCATGGAATTAGTTAATTATCTGAATTAACTAATAAACATATCTTTCCGCCTATTATATACCCCCCGGGATGTTTAAATAGAGTTAATTGCATTTAAAACCCTGACGGGCCCGCACATCGAAACCCCACCATCTTTTTGTTCTTTCTGCGGTCCGATCTCCCACTGTAAGATCTACGGCCAGAGTTCACCCCGCTACCCATCCCTTGTCAGCGTTTTAACCAGCGGGGGATGGGTGGTATTTGACTAGTCACCCGTCCACGCGTCAACACCTTTGTGGAATCGCTGCCCTCGCGCTTAATACTGCCTTTGCTCAAAAGCGGTGCGGGGAATTACCGCTTACCGCTTACTGCCCGACCTTGCATACGTCAGCCCGTACATTGATGACGTCACTCCTCAGAAAACTAAAAAACCCTTTAAATTGTAAATTAAGCCAATTCTTCGTGTTTTTCTGTTATTTTCGTTATTGAAAACGACAGCGCTCCCTGCTACGATTTTCGAATTTCCACTGAAATTGACTGTGTTATCTGATTCACTCCAAGATTTCGCTGCACCCGTGTTCGAGTACATTCCCGCCATCACCTATTACCTGTTACGAACCAGCCTTCTTCTAAAAACAGGTATTTATCCCATTCCGCCCTGACTGCAAGTAAAACTCAGTTTTCTTTGTTTTTCGCTGAATTAGTGATTAAAAATCATCACTGAGATCTTCCCCAGAGGTTTTAAAACTGTGTAATTGCTCCCTGAACCTACAAATTGTGCCAATTCCCTTCATTTTAGAAATCACGCCCGGCCTGTGAAGAAAACCAGAAACCTCCATTTTGAATCCACAAGAACCAAAATGGAGGCCCCGGCAGCTTTGAATATCACTCCACTGAATGCCCCTCACCGTGAATTGGAATACTTACCTTTGGTAGATAAAGATTTCCAAATTAAAGACTTGCATTTTGATGAAAGTCCCCTTTTGAGTTATTGTCGCTGCAGAGACGAATACTCAAAGGGGCAAGATCTTATAGGGTTGTGGGAATCCAATCTCCCAAGGTATCTCATCCCTTCAGTCATTTATTTCCCAGAAATCATCCATTACTGCCATTCAAACTACGATCCCACTCAAAGGGCTGTAATAGCTCCTGATCAAAGTGTTTTGTTTCCCATTACTCCCCAGGCTATCAATGTCATGTTACACTTTGAAACAGATCAAGAACTAGCACCATTGTCCATGGAAGAATTGATTGAGAAAACCAGGCAATTAACCCCAGAAAAGCTAAAATCCATGTGCCAGAATTTCATGTTGCCTGAGCATCAGCCAAAAGGATCTCCTCCCTATGGTTTTTACTATTTCAATACATTGGGAAGGCTCATTGTAAATATGATATCTTTTGTCTTGGGATTCAACACCAGTGAATATGTGGACGAGATAACCTTGGTTTTGCTATCCATTTTTACCCCTGGGCAACCTCCTGAGATTAAATATGACTTTGCCTCCTTCATAGCCAACAAGATCCATGATCAATTCATGAGGCTAGATGATGAAAAAGTTTTTAAATATTCCTCAGTCATCTATCATCTCATTATCTACTATCATTCAGAAAAGTTCCCTTTCCCTGTTCAAAAACTTGATGCCAAGGGAAACCCCAGGTCAGTCATCTTTTGGTCCCCCATAATTCATTCTTCCTCTGATTCTCCCTATTCCTACACTGAATTCATTGACCAGTTTGTATATCCTGCAACAACTTTGTTAACAGGAATCTCTCCCCCAAGGCTTAGTAATGAAATAAAAAAGACCTTGCAACTTTCAAGGACTTATAAAGTTGGGGATTGGTATTTGTATCAAAACCATACCGTCATCAGAATTTATGGATGTGAATTACATCCATTCAGATTACCAAGATATGTGCCCATGAGGATTTTTGCCTTGGAATACTTCAGGCAAATGAACAATTCAGATGTGATCCATTTTTGTAGTGTAAAGAAGAAAGCTCAATTAAGGATCAAAAGTCAATTAGGTCCTTTCATCTGCAACTCTAGGGAGGCCGAGAGAGAGGCAGAAATTATATTGCAAAGAAAGTTCCAAACATCTTTCCGTTGGGTTCCTTATGACCCATTTGGTTTTATTTGTGAAAAGAGATTAAAGAATAAATCATCCCCTTATATACACCACAAGATTCCTGATCTAGAACAGTATGCCAATCAAGATGAATGGGTTGAAGGAACACTTGTTGAGGAAGAAAGTGAAGCTAACAAAATGAATAGAATTATGAAAGATGTTGAGAAAAACTTTGACCTAGAATCTTATGGTCAAGTGCAGGTACCCTACATTGGCACTTCTTCAGCAACAACTCTACAACACACATTACAGGAAAGCAGTTCATCAGTTGCAGCAGAATCAAAGGGCAAAGGAAAGGAACCTGCAATCGAGGTCATTGAAACTTTGGTCATGGCGGAGAAACCACAAACTTCCAAAGCACCTGAACAATCACAAGTTTCTCCCACACAGGCAAAGCACACACAAGTTCCAGAGTTGCAAACTCCATTAAATGTGGAAATAGGGAAGAAGAGGCAGGTTCCAGATACCACACCTCCAAAAGGGACCTCACAGGTACATCAAACTAAAAAACACAAATCAGATCCACTTCTAGATGTAGAAATCATAGATGAAGTGTTTGATGATGGAAGGGAAGACAGTCAATTAACTGGCACAGTTAGTGAAACAAACACAGGACAGAAAGGAAAAGCTTTACAAAAGCAATTAAGCACTGAGGTATCCTCTTTCAGACCACCAAAGACAGACACGGGGGATATTAAAAGAACCTTCATTAATATTAAAGCAAAGAATGATTCATTGAAAATGAAGGTATATGATGAGTATATGAAGATGGCTCCCCATAATCAAGAAAGGCTAATGTCAGCGTTTGACCTTTCACAAGGAAAAATGCTGATGAGCCACTTCAAGACAAAGGTGCCAAAGCCCACTTCAGCAGCTGATTACATCAGAACAAATTTTGAAGTTTTGGCAAAAGATATCCATCCTCTGAACCAGATAGAACTACACAGAAAAACTGGGGAAATGGTCTATTCTACTCTTACCAATAAGGCTATGGCAGCTATAACGCTGCAGGATTCATTGAATAACACAACTGTACAATTGCAAATTGAGAAGGCCTCTTCACAGGCCAAAGATAACAGAATAAAGTCTTTAGAAGACATAATCATTGGTTTGGGTCATAACCCCAAAGACATTAAAAGTATTGAAGCATTAATAAAGAAGAAAGATGATGACATAGATGCACTGAGAAAGCAGCTAAAATTGCCAGCCTCAAGGCACCCTCAGACCCAAGAAGTTCTAAAAGGGAATTCACAGGAAGAAATAATGGAGTTGCTCCTAAATATGGCTGAGCGACTAAGTGAAACGGAGAAGGAATTGGAACAAGCTTTGCAGGAACATGAAACTATCAGGCAGACGTCAACAACAGGTCAGCAAACACAGCCATCCCAGGTAAACACTTCTGGTTTGAGTTCTGATGAATTAATAAAACAGATGGAAAGTCTACAACTAAGGGTCACAGAACTCCAAACAACGAAATTGCAATTAGTAAAATTGGAGGAAAAATATGATACATCTAAAAAGACAGCTGCTGATAACACCAGGGAAATAAAAAGGTTAGAAAAATTGGTTCAGGCTTTGGAAAAAGATCTTTCATTGGAGAAGCCTTTAAACGAAATAAATGACATTCTTTGGGGTAACATCATTGAGTTAATAAAGGGCATTTGGCCCTCTATTCAAGATATTTTTGAACAAAATGAGTTGGTTAAAAAAGCCCAAGAAGAAATAAACAGAACCAGAAATGAATTAAGAGGCAGGCCTGAGCAGGCCAATCAGCTCATTCAATTTTTGAACACCAGGACAAAACAACAACTTGCAGTATTAGGGATTGAAGATAGGACCGGCACAGTTTTGGAAATAAAGAGAGTTTTCATCAAAAGAACTTTCATGCAAAATTTAGAAAGGAAGTGCACTGATATTTTGGTTGATATCAATATTTTCAGAGAGAAATTTCAAGCTTTGTTGGACAGTGGGTTACCAAGTCCTATGCTTTCAGAGGATCAAATAATGGACTTGGAAACCTATGTAAAGAAAATAAATGCTCATGCTCAAAATACAACTACTTGTTCTCCTAGTATACCACAATCAACATTACCAACAGGGAGAAACATCTATGATAGAGTAAGGAATCTATTTCATTTGGAACATGAAATAAAGTATCTATTTCCTAATGAGCCCACCTTTTACAAACTCATAGAAGCAGATGAAACATTGAGAAAGCTCAAAAGGACTATGATATTAGATAATCAATGGTGGAATGAAATGTTGGAAATTCTATAAAAGTTATTTTCAGGATGAGAATTTTTTCTCTACTATCAAGTAAAGGATAAAATGAGTTCAGATGAAAGAGTATCAGTCACCCAGGTTAAAAGAGTATCCGTAAAGACAAAGAGTATCAAGCAAGCAAAGAAAATTACTCCAAAAGACAGCAACGAGCCCTTTTTCAGCACTTACCTCCAGCACATCCACAAAGAAAGGAAACAACACATCAACAGTTACTTATTATGCTATCTACGAGACCATTTGTCTCCTGTTTATTTGTAAATTACTCCTTAGTCACCCCAAATTATAGGCTAAGATAGTGTGAGATATTTGCAATTATTTTGTGTATAAATAAACCCTCAAAGAGAGTGTTGAGGGTGGATTCTATTACTCTACTGTAACATTGAGGTTTTCGGAATAAAAGCTTTTTGGAGGAATTTACTTGTGGCTTACTGGATGACGATTTAAAGCACTGGACTTGTTGCAGGATTCATGTGTTGGACTACAGTTCAATAATTTTTTCTACCCTTTTGTCTGAAATTTTATATTAGTTTATAATATCATCATGTCCATTTCTGAATAATTTACATAAAGGATTGAATCAAAATTTGCTTAATTGTACTCTGATTTCAAATGTGATTGTTCTTAATGTTTTCTTCTAAATTAGTTATAAGCATGAATTCTTAAATGCTCTTGCTTTGCTAATTTAAACATTGTTGATTACTATAATAAATAATCCTTCATTGCTCTTTGTTTGTAGTCATCTCACTTATTTCTTTTGAACATGGTGAAAGATTCTTAGCTGCCTTTCATCCCTTCAAGATCATCCCATCCACTTTAAATTCTAAGGATTGTTCTCTGTCTAGCTATCTTTCCCTGTAATACCATCTTGTGCTTAGAATAGAAATCCAGTAAAGCCATCCTTTGACTCCATAGCCCAATGGACCGAAAGCTCTCAACCTTGCCCTTAGTTTGTGGATTCCACCATTTTCCAAAAACAAACTCTTGAATCTATAACTAGCCTAAAACCTTCCAAGAACAAAGATAAATCATAAAGAGAGAGCCCTCTCTGGATGCAGATTGGCTAGATTCTGCATCTAAAAGGTTGGTTTGTGGTTACCTCGGGTATACTTTCCTCTTACACAACTTCTAGGAAAACCCGAGTGATAACAGTGCAAAGAAAATTTCTATATATGGCGAATCCAAGTTAGTTATAAAGCAATTCAAAGGCGAGTATCACGCCAAACATCCCAAAATGAGATCTTACCAAAATGCAGTCCTATATATCCTCAAAACATTTCCTAAATATACTTTGTCATTAATTCCTAGAAACAACAATGTTATTGTTGATTCTCTTGCCACTTCTGCTAGTATGTTCAAAATCCCACTATATCCAAACAAAAAATAATAAATAAATGTCAAACATCACCCTATTGTCCCTAACAATGTTTAATATTGGCAAATGTTTCAAAATCATGAGAAAATCAATAACTTCTTATAGGAAGAAAAAGAATTCATCAATGCCCAAATAGATGACCAAGAAATTCATGCTACGGAGATGCAAGTACTACCGCTTAAGGAAAATTATATTCCAAGAGGTTTAGTACCTTTGGAAGAAATTTTTGACCAGGATGATGCCACAAGAAATCCTACTACGTCACCAACAGAAGTGGGAGTAGAAGAAATAAATCTTGGCACTTCATAAAAGCCAAAGATGGTGCAGATTTCAAAATCCTTGAGTCCAGAAATGGAAGCTAAGTATGCAGTACTTATGTCTCAATTTTTAGATGTATTTTCTTGGGAATATTCATATTTGAATATCTATAATAAAATCATTATTCAGCTCACTATTCCTTTGAAGTTAGATCAAAAACCATTTCGCCAGAAGCTTAGAAGGATGAATCCAAAATTGTTGCCTTCTATTCAAAAGGAAGTAAATAGATTATTCATTGTCGAAATAATTGTTTCTATCTGTTTCTCATATTGGATGTCTAATCTAGTACATGTGAGAAAGAAGACAGGAAAAATTAGATTGTGCATTGATTTTCGAAATTTGAACAAAGTATCATTAAAATATAAATATTCACTACCAAAAATGGACCACATTCTGTAAAGGGTAGTTGGATCATCTAGACTTTCTTTGTTAGATGGATACTCAGGATACAGTCAGATTCTTGTTCATCCAGATGATCAAGAAAAGATAGATTTCACCACACCTTGGGGTACTTTCATGTATGCCAAAATTCCTTTTGGTTTAAATAATGTAGGGGCAAATTTTCAAAGAGAAATGGATATTGATTTTGCCAATGAAAAAGATTTGTTTTTGGTCATTTACCTTGATGATGTCACTATTTTCTCAAGGACAGATGAGCACCATTTGTAGCATTTAAAGACAGTTTTTCAAAGATGCAAAAATTTTGGTATTTCATTAAATCTAAAGAAGAGACTTTTTGTTATGGAAGAAGGTAAATTGTTGGGACATATTATATCTAAATATGGCATAAGACTAGATCCTTCAAGGATTGAATAAATTCAAAACATATATTATCCTAGGAGAAAAAACGAGATTCAATCTTTCAATGGTAAAATTAATTTTATGAGAATATTTACTCCCAATCTTGCTGAATATTTGAGGAAAATTATTGACATTTTGAAGAAAGATACTGAAGTAAAATGGTCTGAGGAAGTGCGGAAGTCATTTAATCAAGTTAAGTTAGCTCTCTCTCATGCTCCCATTCTCATTAGCATAGAATGTACACTTTATTTTATAAGTTTTTCATTTTCTTCAGAG